>JASAND010025195.1:0-18789 GCA_030248195.1 Trissonchulus latispiculum
TTTTCAAAAACATTATATTTAATTAACCAAAATTTACTATATTATTACTGCCATTTATTGTTGCTCAGTATTATATTGTTGCCTTAAAGTAATTACGTGTATTTTTGAGATTTTGTATTTGTTTTCTCTTTTTTTGTGCTTTAATTAATCTAACCAAAAATCCTATTTTAAGCTCAACCAAATCCTTTTTTCCCATCCTTTTCCTTTTTCCTTATCTTTACCTAAATGAAAGCGCCTCTTTTTGAGAGATTAATTGACAAAAATCCCACCCTCCCTTCCTTGCCACTTTATTTTGATTCTTGTTGGGGTAGTCCATATATTTTGCCAGTTTTGTTCTCCTTCCCCAGTCTGAACAAAGTAGGGCCGTTAGGGTCTTTTTCCCCTGACTGTCGCGAAGTAGGTCAATTTGCGCAGAGGGGCAAATTTACGTCTCGGATGTAGAACCGTTTCTGTCTTTGAATCCCTTTCCCTTTTCCTTCCCTCCTTTTTACGGTAAAACATACCGTCGGGTATTGGCTTGTATGTCTGTTTTTCTGTGTGAATGCGTGTGTGAATGTATCGTAGGCCCTAACGGGCATGACGAAGTGTGAATGTGGCCTGTATGTATGGGTGCCAATACCCATTTTCTAGTCCCTTTTGCGAAATCTTCCCACCTCTCCCCATCAAAAAATACGTCCGAGACCGCCTTTGAGCCTAGGGTTCGACCGCGTAGCCTAGGTGACTCCCTTCCCCCCCTTTCCCCCTTAGGGCGCTCGTATAGGTTGCTGGGGTAGCCCCACCGTACCTGAGATAGCCCTACGAAGCTGGCATGATATATGACCGGAACCTTGGTGGGTTGTGGCATTCCCTTCTCCCTTCCCTATTCTAATCTCTCAAAAAGTATAATGCTTTAATAAATTTGAAGCTACCTTCTCCATCCCAGGCCCCTTAATGTTGAGCTTATTTTTCTACTTACATATATTCGTATTTGTTTTTGTTACTGACCTTATATATATGATTGACAACTGTGCTCCCCGCCCCTTAAAAACTCCTTTTTCCTTTCTCTTGTTCCTCTGGCACTCGTCGGGGCTCGTGCTTTAAGCCCTGGGGAGATGTAATGTGGGTAATAACGTCCCCGTTATCACCCCCCTTCCAAGCCCTTTCCTATTTCCCACTTTCGCTATTTTTCCTAAAACTCCCCCAAAATCCCTCAAAATCCCCCAAATTCCTCATAAATATTGTATGATTATAATTGTTGGGAAGTTCCATAATTATGTATTATTTTGTATGTAAACCCCTCCCCTAAATATTGTGCAGTGCTAACTTTATGCTCATCTTTTGAAAATTATTTAAAAATACTTATTTCCGAGCGTAAACTTAACATTGCACATATTTTCCCTTTCGTGTTGGCTTAGCGAAGATAGACCCTCCCGTTCCCAACGCATATCAAAATTCTCCTTGAATGATTACATCATCTTTTCGTCAGTTGGGAGTTTTCAAAGTTACCGAGCGGTCGCATCATTGAGATCGGGGTCCCCACCCCCATTTTTCTACACCTAAAGAGTAAGTTCCAGTCTTTGATTTTTTCCCTTTAAAAACCCTTTTCTAATTCCTTTTCTAATTGTTTTCCTGATCTAACCCCCTTCCTTTTTGCTTACTCTTTCAAAGTTAACTCCTAACCCCCCCCTTTCCCTCTTTCCACCTACTAGCGGGGTTGCCCCCGTTTCCCTTCCTTGGGTCTAACTTCCTTTAGCTAACTTCCCCTCCCCCTATTTTATTGTATTTGTTGCTGCGCCCTATTTGTTGCTGGTCCCCCTTCCCTTGGTCTCTGTTCCCTTTCTTGCCCCCTATTTCTGTTATTGTGCGGGTAGCCCGCTGTACCTTGTCTGTCTTGTCCGGATACCGCCGGACGGACCCTCCTGTTGTAACCTTGTCCCCTATTGTCCCATTAAACTGCCAGTTGTCTTTATTTATTAACTTTTTATTATTAATTTTACTAGTTTGATCTTTAATTTAGCTAGGTAGAGCTCTGGGACTAGCCCGGAGCTGAATTATAACTGAGCCCTATTTTTTTGTGTGCGCGTGTCCCCCGAATTTTGCTAGGCGCCCCGTTGGCGTCCCCCAAAAATTATCCCGTTCCCCCTTGGCGAGGCAAGTCGGTGGTAGAGAGCCGCCTGGACTAAATATCTCCACCCGCAGTCGCAGGTCAGCGTCTTGCGCACAGTTCTGCTTGTAAAATTTGGGGCGTGAGCTCAGTGGTTAAAATCCCTAGCTCCCGCATATTTTACTCATGGATTCACTTTAAGAGATTGGTCCAGGAGGAAAAAATGATCAGCGTATTCCTAATTAGTAGAAAAACTAAAATTTAAAAAATTTTAAAAATTTAGTATTTTAATAATTAGCACGTTAAAAGACATATTTTTGACATACATGTTTTGCGACCTGTGGCCACGGGGGGTACTCTCGGAAAGACCCCAGAATTCTTCAGGACAGACTATCAATTACATCGGTTATGGAAAGTTGATCCCAACTACCCTTTTAAAGGCAACCATTCACATATGTGTTACTTTCTAATTTTTGTCCGACCATACGAAAGTTTATATTGCAAAAATTGCTTCAGGAAGCCACGGAACTTTGCATACAGAGTTGGATGACGTGATTTTAAGATTTTACTTTGTAATGGTTGCCCATGAAAGGGCAGTTGGGATAAGACATTAATAATAGAAGCAGGCGCAGAAAACGAAACGAAAGTCAACGAAATAAATAAATATACGTATTTATAAAAACGATAAATATAATGATTTGTCTAGTATAAAAATAAATCATTAAAATTAATTAATATAAGACAATTAAATTAATATTAAAGTTTTTAGAATAAGCTTTTGTATGCCATCTTATAATCCTTAAACTAGGCTTAATTCCACTTCCTAAATCACATTTAAACCTATTTTCAGCTTTCATTTTTGTTGTTTGCACGGTGATTCCGTTTTCGTTTCATAGACTGCCCCGGAAAATGCTTTTGATGAATTTTAAAGGTCTTAATTCAGCTCCATTGGTTGTTTACATGTGAGTCCGCTTTTTATACTGCATGTCAGCTTTTTCCCGATTAGCCAATCAATACAGTCCCCATTTTATACCATTCTCGGAGAGTCCGCGACAAGTCCGCTTTTTATACCTTTTTGCTCAGTCCGTTTCCAGTCCTTTTCCGCTTTTTGTACTGGCCCCTAATACGGGTGAAAGCACAGCGATTGAGTTTGCGCTGTCCTTTCGGTCCTTCCTCAGAATCCGTATGGCAGCGTCATCCTCCAGAACACCCAAGAAGGCATAAAGTCTTCTTCAATTGTATGGTAGGCACAATCTTGAGATCCTACCACCTTTATTGTAACAGTAAAATGTCAGTTAGGCACCGCCCTACTCTAGCATGCGTAATCAAATGAGTGAGATTTAGACCAAAATTTAGCCCTATCTTTTTCTCTGGTCCTCCGATGTGATCTCACAAGATTACACGGAAGGTCAGCAGTCTACTAAGGATTAGCAGGCTTTAGATACGAGACTCCCGAAAGGTGCTGTGTCCAGAATCAGGAATCTTTATAGCCGACTTAGCCAGGGGTTTTTGTGGTGAGCTCGTTTGTGGGGTTGGGATGAGTGATATGATTGCAGCCGGATCGTATTCCGCACTTGAATCCACCGGTTTCTTTTCAGCAATTAGATCGCAGCAGGATCTGATTCAGCAAGATTATCCCTAGTGGCTATGTAACAGTGGAGAGTACAAAACACGGGGGGTTGGTCTGAGATTAGGGAATTTCCAGGAGATGCCCTGTTTAATTAATAAAAATTAAGTTCAAAATTTTAATGATTATCTTCTTTCTGTAAGCCTCGATGATTCTATCTCCAGTTGACTCGTTAGGGTTAGGCCTAAACCAGAGACCGGAGAGCCTTAGCTCCCGAAGCAAGGCAAATTAGAGAGATGCACAAATTGAACATGATCAGTTCTTTTCTGAATTTAGTTTCTAAATTAAAACAGGTTCAGCTCTGACAATATTGGTAGAATACAGGTAGACACAAGTTGTGACGATGTTCAGACACAGATAGGTTCAAAAGTTTCCTAATTTGATTCGGTACCAGCGATGGTCTCTGCTTTAGCCAGTAAACTCCTGTTTCAATATAGTGTTCAGTAATGTACCTTCCAAAACTTCTGATTCTCGTCTGACTAAAGGTGCATTCATAGTCGCGAATGCAGAGAGACGCACGTTGACGCATCATATTGTAACATGCCGTTTTAACGGTTTAAAAATAATTGTAGCGTATTTGTCCGAGTATCAAGTGGCCATTTGATATTTGAGTTCGCCCAAAATCAAAACTCAATCTAAATTTATTGATTTTTGATTTTTATTCCAGTAACAAAACAAATAAACAGACTGCGCAGTTTTGATTTTTGATATTTTGCAGCTTTCAAAATCAAAAATCAAGCTGTATTCTGATTGGCTGGTACGTCTGAACTCTTACTGGCTGTTTTAAATGTCACGTGATTTTGATAAGTCCTAATGCTGCATGCTTATTGGCTCAGATTTATTGCGAAAATAGCGCTCTTATTAGCTATTTTAAAAATCACGGTATTTTGTGTCGAACTGCTGCGTGTTATTGAAGTTGCTTCAGCGCTGCTGCATTATAACGAACAGTATAGATGGAATTATGAATTATGAATTGGTTTCCGGGTTTAGCTAAAAAGCAAAAACTAATCACAAAGCTTTTAAAATATTTTATAAATGTCTTAAAAGTATGTTAATAAACAAATTTTTCTGGGCCTGTTTTGATTACTAAATCATTATCCCAACAGCCTGTTCTTGGGGTAACCATGGCAAAATCTTAAAATAACAATCGAACTGTGACCTTTGGTTACGACGTTGCTGGAGCCAGGGGTTCCGGAGGGTAAGGTCTTTAATGTTTCAAGAGGTTGCGTCATGAACTGTGTAACGTGAAGGGCACACGGATCTTTGTAGCATCACAAAACTTTGTAGTTTGTACCTGGAAAATTTTTAGTCTAAATTTGAAAGAAACCAGGAGGACTCCTTCTCATTATACCTAGATTAATTACGTCATAATGACGTTTGATGTATCTGGTAAACTAGGTAATCAACATAGTCATAATCGTACTGGACAGAATGGCACGAAAAAATTGAGAATCTTCTCTTTTCTGGTACAAATTCTTGAGGCTCTACTTGAGGTTCTACGTCTTGACATGGGCGGAATGCCTCCATGAAAAAGGTTTTGACTGAATGCCGCCTTCCTTTCCTCATTTTGGATACGTTTTGGTTTCTGTTTTTTTAGATAAACCCGGAAACCAATTCACAACTCATAATTCAAATTCATAATTCCATCTATACTGTTCGTTATAATGCAGCAGCGCTGAAGCAACTTCAATAACACGCAGCAGTTCGACACAAAATACCGTGATTTTTAAAATAGCTAATAAGAGCGCTATTTTCGCAATAAATCTGAGCCAATAAGCATGCAGCATTAGGACTTATCAAAATCACGTGACATTTAAAACAGCCAGTAAGAGTTCAGACGTACCAGCCAATCAGAATACAGCTTGATTTTTGATTTTGAAAGCTGCAAAATATCAAAAATCAAAACTGCGCAGTCTGTTTATTTGTTTTGTTACTGGAATAAAAATAAAAAATCAGCAAATTTAGATTGAGTTTGATTTTGAGCGAACTCAAATATCAAATGACCACTTGATACACGGACACGTATTCATGCTCAGGAACGCATGCAGACGCTTACGTAAGCGAGTCTACGAGAGTCTGCTTGCGTCTGGAGCTATGAATGCACCTTAAGATACCCACCAAGAGTCCATGTTTTTCTCCTATATATTAGAAGAAGAGTAAGCCACTAGAGGGCTCCTCTTCTTGGCATTGTGTAACGGTGCTCCGACCACAGTACGCGAATGTTCCTCCGTTTGGGGGGGGTCGCTGAAAGGGGTCCTAGTTTGGGGGGGAAGCTCAAGCAGGCTAAGTTTTGCTCATTCTGATTGGCTGTTGGCGACCCCCCCAAACGGGGACCACTTTCAGCGACCCCCCCAAACGGGGACCCATTTTTGAATAGAGCAAAAACTACCGTAATCCTCTGCTCTATCCCCCCTCCCCACCAAACGGAGGGGGGGTTTCTGCAATTTGATTGGCTGTTGGCTACCCCCCCCCCCACCAAACGGAGGGGGGTATGCAATGTCGACTTGGTCGACCCCCCCCCAAACGGGGGGAACATTCGCGTGTTGTGGTCGGAGCACCGTTACGCAATGCACTGAAGAGAAGCCCTCTAGTGGCTTACTCTTCTTTTCAATAATAGTGCAATTATGCACTCTTGATACCACTGATACAATTCCGACAGACTACTGACTACTGATTCCAACTACTGATACTGATACTGCCCTTCAGGCTGATCACCGACTGATATTAAACAGACCACAGGCAGATTGTTTTCCGGCAAATGAGCTCCTGGATCATCTGAATCAAATGGGTTAAATCCCATTAGTACAGGATACATGTACGGGAATCAAACCCAGATACTATTATTTACTCCAATTGTCTTTCTGAGACGAAAATTGGAAATTCATTAAATTTTGTCTTGATTTCGTTTAATATAATCAGCAGAAAGATGTTTTACTCTATTTTGCGGAACAAATGACGGTTAGGTTAGTAATTACTACATATAGTGAGAGAGCAGCACTATTTAAGGTCGGAACATGGCTAAACTTGGACTTCATACTTGGCTGATTAATTTTTTGGATATGGTTGTGAGAAAATAGTGATTAATGATACTTTGGATATGCGAAACAGACCAGCACGAAGTCCCTGTTTGCGATTTGTCCGCTCCTTCAGCACAGGACTACCTACGCGGACGAATCGAGAATCACCTGGTAGCATTAGAATATTCTGGAGTCCCAGATTCAACTAAACTACCTGGTTTACATATTAATACCAAACAACAATGAATACCCATTCATGCTGTCTATTGACTTCATTTTCCGAGTAAACAGCCATTCGACAAGTGACTTTCCAACTATACACATTTATCCAAGTTTCCTGCTTACTATGGGGGTTCAGGGCAGTTCTACCGATGTAAACCCATGCACCCGATGGGAATTGATATATGTAATAAAATAAGGGTCTACTAGTCTTGGTTTACTGGATAATAGAGCACTGGTTTAATTCCTAATAAGCCTCCAAAAACCACGATCTTAACACAAGTATAGTACCAGGGGTTTCACTGTTAGGTTACTTTAGTAAGCCCAAGTTCTAGGCTGGCTACACGTTCTAATCCCTAATTAGAGACCTATTCAGAATTAGTCGAAAGTGTTTTACAAGTCTTTAATGGAATTAGCTATAATTTTTCGACAATTACATTCTGAAAGAAACATACATTAATTATATCATCAGCTTAGGTAACAAACGGTCACAGACAAGCATATGTAGGTATCAGTTACTAGGTCACAAAACACCATACTCACAGAATCGGTTCGTAAAGCAAGCTTGACTTCCTAGAGAATTTTTAGGGTATACCAATTGAGAGTAGTTCAAGTCTTTTTCAAATGCTTTAAAAGTTCAACTCGTTTCGGGTTACTGGTCCGTTTGAGCCTCTCTGCTCATAGTAATAACTTACAAAGTTTTCCACTGGAAGGTTCCAATTGAGTCCAGGTGCTGCCGGTAGGAGACTGAAGTCCGGGAAGATAATCCAAGGAGCAGTAAAATATGGAATAGGGTAGAAGCAGAGATCAGACAAGTGATAATAGTGTACTGAGAACTGGTTGGCAGCAGAGCTTAACACAAGATATTCCACACAGAGTAGCTCGCAGTGAGCACGGTCTTCGCGACCAACAATGCAGTGAATCCAATAAGGCCCTTCCTGGCCAACGGCTCCTGCCGTATAGTAAATCACACACAGAAGTAAGAGCAAGAGAATAAGTCTATTCGCACCGGCTTCCAACCAGAAACTGAGGTCCTGTTCTTACTTCGAACTGAACTTCAGCTGGAACCCCGTTAGAGGGCGTTCTAGTCTTTTTAGAGTGTCCAATCCCTGCTTTCTACCGTATTCCTGTTTGTGTCGGTTCTCTTTGTTTTTCAAGAAAGAACCGACCCAGCATGAAGTCGAAAGAGCTTACGTAACTTTGGGGTCAAACTTTGATTGCTTTAGGGCTTTTGTCAAGGCTCCTTTTAGACGAATTTCTTTCTAATTTCCTTTCAAGAAAGCACTCAGGGGGAAACCCAGATAACGTATGAGACTACTCAAGCAATTCAAATACTCACACAAGGAAAAACAGTTCTCACAAATATGTACAAGAGATTGTCCACATAAACTCAACAATACAGCCTGACGATTCAAATTTTAGGTAGCTAAGTCCACACCAATGTCAAGAAGCAAATTCCGAAACATTCAACTAGCTAAGTCTCAAAACCTCGATAAGCCTTCATCCACAATTATCAACTAACTTCATCACGATCACAATCAGTTATTAGTCATTACCAATTGACAGCTATTAAACAATTTTGACAGCTATTAAACAATTACCAAATAAATTTCAAAATCTATTAAACAATTACTAAATAAATTTCAAAATTCTCTTCTTCTAGAACTCTCGAAATCCCCAAAAATTTTTCCAGTGCCAGTAAGCAAATTTTGCTGTCGCCACATATAGTTAACATGCTGGAGTATGAAGAAGCCAAATTTCCCCCTTTTTAAATAATAAGTATGTGATCTTTGCGTTCACCATGCACAGTATTCTTGGCTTCTTCATACTCCAGCATGTTAACTCTTCCCACCGAAACTTTAGACGGGCAGACTCTTCGAAAATGGCCTATACCACCGCACTGATTGCACTTTGCCCGTTCAGCCGGTCATCTGGTCGAACCACCGTGTTTCCCGGAACAACTGCGGCAACCTTCATCATCAGAAGTCCCATTTCCCGCGTCTTTGTCCCGAGCATTAGGCTTAGCAAAAGGCTGGCTCCCCAGGTTTTCTCCCAGATTGCACATGGTTTACCTGTTTACCTGTGAAAACTCCACCCTGCATAGCTTTGGAGTTTGCCGATGCTATTTCCACCTGTCGAGCAATCTCCAAGGCCTTTTCTAGGGTTAAATCTTTTTCCATCAGGAGTCTTTCGCGGATTCTGGAGGAGGACGTTTTTTCGACGATCTGATCTCGCAGTGCTTCATCCTACATTTCTCCAAAATCACAGTCGGTCAGCAAAGAACGAAGTTCAGCGACCCATGCATCCACCGTCTCACCCGGTAGTTGAGCTCGCTGCTTGAAAAAGTGTCGGCTGGTAACGGTATTGGTGAGAGGATTGAACTGACGTTCTGCGATCTCTGTAGCTTGATCCAGAGTCAAGTGTAACGGGGCACGTGGAGTTTATTGAATACTACAGATTAGCGGCAAATTTGTCTTTATTTTTCATATCAGTAATAACCTCATTATGAGGATAAATGAATACTAACACATACAAGTCATAAGAACCTCGACAAGAGGAAAGGCGAGTGCGTTGCAGAGCAAAACTGGGGGAAAACTAGAACGTGTCTCAACTAGAACTGAGTTATTTAAGGTTTGCAACACCCTTTTATATATTTGGGTGTGACGTGAATGTAATGAGAAGAACCTTGTAAGTAGGTTGAAATTGTATTGAAAATTTTAATAATGAAGTGTTTTAAGAGAAGAATTAAATAAAAAACTTGAAGAAAAATTAAAGTTTACACTTTTTAATAAAAGATTTAAATTTACAAGAACTAGGTGAAGTAGACCAAGAGGCCTAAAGAAAAACCAATATTTTGCGGTTGAATGACACCCACTTGGGTGCAAAGAAATTTAATATTTGAACACTTTTGTTAAAGGACTAAACTTTAAAGTGTTAAAACTAGATTACGGTTGTTACACTCGCCCCTCCTAGTGAAAAGAGCGTCCTCGCTCTTAAAGAGTAAAGGTTAAGGGCAATTAAGTATGAAAGTCTTCACATGTGTCAATTAGCAGAGGTATGTTGCAATGACCCTGTATGAAGGAAAAGGGAAACAAGTTAGTTTTAGGTCATCCAGTCTAATAAGAGAAACTGGGAGGCATTGTCAAGATAGAGGAAAACGTCATAGTTATTGAGTAACCGCGCTCGAACAACGGTAGGAAAAGTGGAGCTTCGTAAAGGAGGCATCAAATTCCTCCTAAAAAGACGCTTGATGACCCCGTCCAAATCGGGGAAAGATTGACGGGAAAGAATGCCGTGCATGGCTGTAAAAAGAGATTCAACATTGTGGCTCGAAAGTTGAGGCATTGCGAGAGCACGCTGAAAGGTCGTCGGTTGGTGGACACGGTTGACCCCTTCAGGATAAGAAGGTAAAGGAAACGGCAACGGGCTGCCGCATAGTAGATACACGATTTCGACTGATTTCTCGAATGGGGCTCCAAAGACATTATCACGGAGGTATCTGTCATACGCCGCAATGATCTGAACGAAGAACAAAGCTTGATCGCGATTAACGATACGTTCACGAAACAAAAGCAGGGCGTCAGCGAGGCGACGACGATTTGAAAGACAGGTGAATTTTGTACCACCCTCCGTAAGAGGTGATGTGACGCTAAAGTCTTTCAATTTTTGATCGAGAGTTTCAGATAACTCTTTCAAAGCAGTGTCAGAATTACTGTTATTGCCGAACAAAACAATGTCTGACCTCTCCGGGAAAGGGGTGTTGGTTTGCAGGTAAAAGGCAATGAGACACCGCATCTTTCGAGGAAATTCTACGGCGCTGTCAAGGGACAGTTCGTCGTACCGCGGAGTTCGGCAGGAACAATTTTTCCGAAAACACACAAGGCAAATTCGAACACAAGAGCAAAGTTTAAGATAAGAAAAAAGAGTATTTCCACTGCAATTTTCGCAGTCGACCTTAGCGATGCGCTCTTGCATAGCATTACAATATGGAATCAGTTGACGATCGTGATCCAGCCGTTCGTGGCCGCACCCACCGCAGAATTGGCACAGGCATGCGCGGGCTTTGGACCCACACCGGCGACAAGCCCCGTCTGACCCTTGCCCGTTCAGAGGGGGTGGCGGTGTAGCTGGTGCAGGTTCAGCTTCAGGATACACGATTTCCGAGTCAGATTCATGCAAAGAAGACTGGACCTGCCCATGACTACGAAGGTCTCGGGAGCCAGGTTTTGGCGACAAACTTCCTTCTGAGAAGGGGATATATCGGCACAGAGTTCCGACGGTTTTCTCTCTCTTGTCGTAGTCCAGGGAAACGGACCCAGGTGAGTTCGCAGAGTCATACGAAATAGTAACCTCTGAACGAAGTTCAGTATTGGAACCCATAGTAGGGTAAATAGGCTTTCCTGGAATTCCAGGAGGAGGTTCCAGCGTATGCACTCCCTGAGATTTGCCCTCGGAAGAGGCTCCGACAGTGGAATGGTCTGCGGTCTGAGCGTCATGATACTGATCGGCTGGAGATTCTGAGGTCATAGGAACATCTCTACCAGCTGACGACGGTTCCAGAATGTCCTCATCACGCAGTGGAGTCCCAGGGGGACCAGAAACAGATCCTGACACTGGAACTGAACAGACAGGCGGAGGAGGTGCTGGCACAGTGTCCGGTACCAGTTCCTGTATAGAGGCTGAACCGACCGTTGGGAATCGCCACGGTGATCTAGCCGGTTGACCCATGGGCCAGGCTGTTCGAATTGGGACCTGATAAGGTTGCCAAGGATCCCCCGAGCCGCGTCCAAGCCCAGCCATGGACGGGTACACCTGACGAGGATAAAGAGTCATCGCGGTAGATGATCCTCGACCAGTCGGCGAAAAAGAGGCTGGTACCCCCAATTGGGGACAAAATTGTCCGTCAAATTGATTGTTAGCAATCGTTTTCATATAAGAAAATTGAAGTTGGGTGCCACACGTGGCACAATAGTCATTTGAGCTTTGAACATTACAAACTTCACTGCTGAAGGCTATAGTGTGCTGAGAACCACAAGAAACACAATCAACCACTATTTGTGGCATAGTGGAAGTAACTGAGGTTGGCTGAATAGTGAAGCTCCTACACAGAGTTTAAGGAGTTCTATGTCCTTCCTTCTTGAGTCAACAAAACTGTTCAAGTACCCTGAGAGAAGGTCATCTGAATTTAAGTTTTAATAGCTTCAATGTTACACCTTTAGAGTACCTTACTAAGCAAACATCCTATTAAGGCGTTATTATTCTTGGGGATGTTGACACAGGTGTCATCCGTGAATTGAACTTTGAAAGAAACTTTTGTTAAAATTCCTAGATATGGACCACTAGAGCAGTGGATAAGCAGTCATATAAATAACAGCACAAATGTCGAAGTAAGGTCAAAATTAGAAGGAAGCCTGATAATAGTCTGGCTTGCGTCGAATACGACGAGGACGATCTGGTGTATGGGATTTAGATTTAGTTGGGACATCGGTATTGGACCTCTTAGTTATATCAGCGTCAGAATCCCGCCGGGTTCGCAGGTTCTCAGCGGTTGGGGGTTCCCTTACTACGTGTGCTCCCTCTAAGGGAGGGAGATAAGGCAGGTTGTAATGTTTTAGGTTATTAACATGGACCACCTTTAGGGGGATTGGCCCTTTTCCGTGCAGGGGTTGTAAAGTAGCACTTGTATTAATAAGCTTAGTAATTATGTAAAGTCCAGTCCACTTTAGTGCCATTTTCCGTCGCTGTGGGACATACCACATAACGACGTCACCTATTTGAAAGGTGGGTGTATTCTGCTTCTGGTTGTAGCATCGGGCTTGTTTGTTTTGAGCCTGCTTAAGATTATCCTTAGCAATACTCCATATAGTTCGCAGTTCGTATGCTAGTTCCAAGGCAAACCCCGGTGTATCGACATATTCACGCCGAGGAAGGGTGAGGCTTGTATCCACGGGCAGAGCTGGGGAACGGCCATAAATCATCCGAAAAGGACTGATCCCTGTACGTTCCTGCAAGGTGCTTCGATATGCAAACAGAACTAGGGGTAAATAGACGTCCCAGTCTGTATTTCTAGTATCGACATAGGCTGTCAACATTCCCAAAAGGGTACGATTAAATCTTTCGACCAATCCATCACACTGTGGATGATAGGGCGTTGTAGATACCTTAGAGGTCCCACAAAGATCCAGCACATCAGCTAGCAATTGGGACATAAAGTTAGATCCTCGATCTGATAGAAGCCGTCTAGGCGCTCCATGGCGTCAGAGGATGTCAGCAACGAAACAGCGTGCCACAGTCTGTGCCGTTTGATCAGGAATAGCCGCACATTCTGGGTATTTAGTGAAATAGTCCATAAAAACAACAATGTATTTCATTCCTGATATTGATAGTGGAAAGGGACCGAGTATGTCAACTCCGACACATTCAAATGGCTCCGAAACGGAGATAGATTGAAGTGGAGCTCGGTTAGCTCGTGGGGGGTTCTTTCGAGCTTGACAAGCATGGCAACTCTGACAATACTGGTACACATCTTTCCGCATAGCGGGCCAATAATATTTTTCCAACAGATGATGGTGCATCTAGCTAATAGATGGGCTGCCAATGGTTCTTCGTGGTAAGCCTTAAGCAGATCAGTCCGACAACTGTTTGGCACAGCTATCTGCTCGAAAACTGTTTTGGGCGGTCGTACGTGTGGCCAAAGATGGATTAGAACACCGTTGTGTATTTCAGAACGAGGCCAGGAGAATATGATCTTGGCTGCCTCCTTCGGGTCATCTGGCAACTCGCCAGATTGGCAATACGCATAGATGAGACCAAAATCTGGATCTTTTGCCTGTTCCCTCGCCAGGGTAACTGCATCAGGTTCATTGAATTTAGACTCGTGCCAATCGACATTCAGATCGTTACCAACGATTGCCCGTACCTGAGGAGAAGGCTGTTGTTCTCTCACAGCACTAAAGTTAAGCCGGGACAAGGCATCAGCGACAATGTTGGATTTTCCGGGTCGATGTACGACATCGTAGTCATATTCTTGGAGCAAAATCGCCCATCTAGCTATTCGTCCTGAAGGTGTTTTGGTGGTTAATAGCCAACGCAAGGCAACATGGTCAGTGACGAGAGTGAAGTGGTGACCCACCAAATAATGGCGAAACGTCTTCACACCATATACTGCAGCCAAACATTCCTGTTCAGTAACCGTGTAGTTACGCTCGGCGTCATTAAGCGCTCGAGATGCATAGGCAATTGGATGTTCTCCGTCGTCGTTGAGCTGAGACAGTACAGCGCCTATACCGACTCCACTGGCATCCACAGTGACTATAAACGGTTTTCTAAAATCAGGGAAGGCTAAAACAGGACTTTTTACGAGACAGTCTTGCAACGTAGTGAAGGCATCTTCGCATTCTTTAGACCAGTAGAACTTGGCAGTTTTTTTCAACAGCTGGTTTAATGGATGCACCAGCGAGGCAAATCCAGGAATAAATCTCCTGTAGTAGGAGCACATACCTAAATAGCTTCGCAGTTCCGATACAGTTTGAGGGCGAGGACAGTCTTTCACTGCTGCTATTTTTACGGGGTCTGGCTCCAATCCTTTTCCCGATATAACGTGTCCAAGATAAAGGACTTTGTCCGTGCACAGCGTACACTTGGACAACTTTAACTTTAAGTTGGCTTCTCGTAGTCGATCAAAGGTAGACGCAAGATCTACCAAATGTTGTTCAAAGGTTGCAGAGAAGATGACAATATCATCAATGTAGGATAAACAAGACTGCCATTGCAGACCTGAAAGTACTACGTCTACCAGACGCTGGAAAGTGGCAGGGGCATTGCAGAGGCCAAAGGGCATCACGGTGAATTCGTGCAGTCCCCAAAGACTAGCGAACGCCGTTTTCTCAGCGTCTTCTTCTGCCATCTGTATTTGCCAATAGCCACTAGCCATATCCACCGTACTGAAGTAGTGGGCATTACCCAGTGCATCCAATATCTCATCTATACGTTTCAAGGGAAATACATCCTTCTTAGTTAGTGCGTTTAGTTTTCTGTAGTCAACGCAGAAGCGCAGCGTTCCATCATTTTTAGTGACCAGCACGATGGGACTAGCCCAAGGACTCTTGCTAGGTCTGATGACCCCTGATTCCAACATTTTGTCAATGTGTTCCTTCACGATGGCACGTTGCGCAACAGGGATCCGATAGGGATGCTGCTTTAACGGCATGACATCACCTGTATTAATGGTGTGCTTGATTAAATCTGTGCGACCTAACTCTCCATCTGGAGCAACAAAACGGTCAGCATACTGCAATAGCAACCGTTTAAGATGAGATTTTTGGGTGTCGGTCAGCTTAGACTTAGACAAATCTAGCTGTTTGAGGATCCACTGCTTCGCATCTTCAGCGTCACCGTTGATTGACGACGAATCTACCTTTTTCGGCAATGCCCTTTTGGTTGCAGTACCAATGTTTGGGTAAGCAGTTTCATCGCTTGTAACTGGCCCAGACAAACTGATTGCATTAATCTGGCCTACATAACGGATGGTTTCAGCTGTTTCCATGCATCCCATGACCATGTTGGCATACACTGTTACTGCCCTTTGTGATGGATTCAATAACTTAACCGGAAGGACGGATCCATCTGCCACTGACGGTAAGATGGCACGAGCTGCTTGCAGTCCCAGTTTGGTCATGTTGGCATCGTGGGGAGTGAAAACAATTTCTCCCATTAAGCCAGCCCTGTCATACCGACAAGGGATCACCATTTCGCATGGAGGTGGCACAACCACATTATTCATGGCTATCAATTGTGCTCGTTTGATGTCTCCGGTCAACTTAAGCTGATGTTTACCAATTTGCAGCCGTTTCTTACGGAAGGAGAGATGCACGTCGTCAAACTTGTCCAGAAAGTCAAGTCCCAATATTAATGGCTGCGTTATCGCTGTGGACACAAATGCTTTTTGCGAATGGATTTCATCCCCGAGCTGCAAACTTAATGTTACTGAGCCCAGCAGCGGTACACTTTCTCCTGTGACAGATGCGGCTGTTTTCGTCTCTTGTCTGAAAGTATCCATTACCGACAGGGGCAACAGATTTAGTTGATCTCGCTGAATCAGCGTAATATGACTTCCTGTATCGAGCAAGGTTCGTATTGGCCGACAATTAACAGGGACCTCTATGTATGAGAGGGCTGCTGCTGGCACATCATCCATCGATCCAACAGCTAAATAGGAAACCACACCAAGATCTCCACCGTCATTACTACTGCTGGAGGCTATTGTCGAAACATCATCAGCGTCTGCAAACCTTACGGTTGTCGTAGGTTTCTTTACAACAGAGGAAGACTTATGATGAGAGGTATCTCTAGTTTCTTAAAGGTACTTACATGAGGCTTTCTGATTTGGATTACTGAAATGGGCTCATCCTGATTCTTACCAGATACTTCGGAAATGCGCGGTGGAGGAACAGCTGTTGGCGCACGACTCTTGGCTTTCCTACCAACTGATTTGGAACGAGAGGAACGAGGTAGTTCGTCCACTGGTAATTCTAAAAGTGGAATAGGTTCAAATTCCGAAGCTTCGGACAGTGAGCTTAAGTAGTCTCCAGTCTCAGAGTCTGCACTTTGACGCCGTCGGTTCCACATCCGAGTGCGCGCATTGTCAACAAGTTGAGTAGCAGAGTCAAAGCCTGACCGCAGTTTGGACAGCAATTTCCCCACGTTGATACTTCCCACGATCTGCATGCATTCGGCAAACAGTGGGCAGCAATGACCCCAAGGGTAACATACAAGCACACAAGAAAAGTCCAAACCTGGAACCAATTGAATGAAAGCCCATGCAAGAAACCAAAATAGCCATGATCCATAACGCTCGAAACGAAGCCCAAGGCTGGAGAGTAGCCTTGACGGACCTTTAGACCAAGTGAGTCAAAGATCTTCCTTTGGAAGTTCAATTCTCCCATCAATTCATTCATTGATATTTGCGTTTGCAAATCACTCCAGTTGTACATCACAATTTGATGGAAGATTGTAGGCTCAAAAGTCCATGATGACGTATAATTCCAATCAAAGATACGTAGAGAGGGGATCTCACGCAATTCTGTATAGGTACCATCCGGCTTATACAATAAAGTCTTATTCTGAAGGAGGAAAGGGACTTCCTTACTATGACTACATTCGACAGGCAGTCCATGTGCCTGTACTATGTTCGTTACCACATCCATAAACCCAAGATGCTCTTCATTATTGTGGCGGAATTTTATTGGGATCTCCTTAGTACAGGAGTCGTTCATTGAAGTTAACCAATACTCACCGGGCTGTAACGGCTGACATGGCCAAACCTCAACGGCCATGCCTCCGGCACGTGCATAAACATACGCACGCTGAAGCACAGCTCTCACTGCTAAGGTTGGATTTGATAGCAAGTCAGCCTTAAGGATTTCAAGTGTATTCGCCGAGATTTTACAAACGGCGTTAAGAGCATGTTCGAAAGCGAATTTAATGTGATGAGCTTCCTTCATCGTGATCGCCTGAAGTGATCCGGCTAGAATATCGCTAGTAACAATTCCATGATTCTTAGCCCATGTTTGTACTTGGCCAGCGTTGTTTGGGTCCAAAACTCTTTGTAGGGTAGCCTCATCGTAGTATTTCCTGAGGAGCGTCGTCACTGCCCGCATCCACAGACTCAACCGGTTGCCGCTTAGCACGGGAGTGATGTCTACGTTGGACAGCCTGTGACAGACGTTGTGACAGTATGCGAAGCGGAATTCTCGATCGCTGATTTGGATCGCCTTCCCCGTCGCAGTCCTTAGTCGACCATCCGTGTGAAAGTAAGCGCCAAGTTACCATCTTCTGACATGCCAATTGGTATCCACCTGAAGTCCAGGTACTGGCTTCCATGGGAGAAACTCACAGCTTTCGTCCTGGCTGACATCCCATAACAAATGGGTACCATCTTTCGAGCTGACAACTGCCGGCGGAATAGCCGCAGTGGCTTACGTCTTCCAGCGGAGCTCTCCATTTGATCTGAATGATGACGCTTATATACCACTGCCTTATGGAGATAACAGTTAGTGACTTCAAAAGTTCGCCACTTGCAACAATCATAGTGCTGCCACCTGAAAACCACCACTCCAGTTTTAATTCCGTTTGAGCACAGTTCACCAATCTTCTTCAGCGGACCCTGGGTACACTTATGCCATTCCTTCATACTATAGCACTCATCGGCGTCAACTCGAACGTTGGTTTTCTTATCCTCTTGCAAGTGGCAGGTAGCAGCAACAAGTGAAAACTTCTGTCTGCTTCACCTTGGTGCACTTATAAGCAACAGACTTATACTGAACGTAATTGCGCTTGCAGAGTAGGACATCCGTCGCAAACGGTTGCGCATCAGATTCAGTATAGGTCATGCCACATTGCAAAGGCTCAGGCAAGCGCCAGAATGACTTCCCTTCGTCTGATATGCGTAGAGCATAGGATGTTCTGGAGCAACCAGAACGTTGTCGGCGTTAATTCCAAGGATCAATGAAGAGAATGTTAAGAACAGGAGGGTAGTCCGGCAGTGAAATGTCCAGCTGGAGCGCTTAGTTGGTGTGCTGGTACGATTGACATTCTCGGGCTCCGTCGGTTTGTGGCAATTAACTTTCATGACCCAATCAGATGGTTCACCACTAGTGATAGTGGATACACTGCGTACCGCAGATTGTTGTTCACTGGAGTTGAACCGACAGTCGTTGATTTTGTCCCATCAACAGCTGATTCGTTTCCCGCTCTCTTGCCAAATCTTGCTGTAGTTCATAGTTCTGACTATCTAAACGATCGGTAGCAGTTTCGAATTTCTGATTCTGCCGGTTTATGAGCGG
>JASAND010025196.1:0-10806 GCA_030248195.1 Trissonchulus latispiculum
TGGTGTCACGGAAAATAGTGATAGCCTGTCGACCTCTGAGGTAGCAGCTGAGCCACCGAATAATATGATCGGGAAGAGAGGACTGAAGTAAATCAGCGATTAAATCATCATGGTCAACGCAGTCGAATGCTTTTGACAAGTCCAGGGCACAAACCACCGTGCGGCCTGGCGGCTTTCGTTGGTTGAATCCATTTGAGATTTGGGAAGCCAACATTACAAGGGCGCTGGTAGTGGAATGTTTCGATCTGAAGCCATGCTGATGCTGGGCAGCTGGAAGGTGGTGTTTGAGAAGAGGCAGGAGGAGAGCTTCCAGAGTCTTCGCCGCAGGGCATAGGAGGGAAATGGGCCTGTATGACTTCGCCAACTTGCGATCTTTATTTGGCTTCAATAAAGGAATAATGTGCGATGTCTTCCAGATGTTCGTGGCATCGTTTTTCATTTTCCTATGTTTAACACATGTCGAGGTCACCTTTAAGGGCATGTACAGAACGATAGAAGCAATATTTCGCAAAACGCACTTGTCTTGTTTCGCGGACCCATGGGGACTACAAAATATGTGAAAATCAGCAAAATCGGAGATGGTCGAAAAATCGGCGAAAAAGTGACCCCCCCTTAACCCGGTTAAATCACTAACCCGGGTTAGAAACCGGGTTATCAAGCCTAACCCAATGTTATAAAAATGAGGTCAGCAAAACCCGGGTTTCGTTAATGGGGTTAGGGTTAACCCCAAAGATAACCGGGTTAAATCCTTGTTAGCTGATAGCTGATTGCATGAGCTAATTGTGGTTAAAATCGGGGTTAACTCATAGGATAACCGGGTTAACTTTACCTAACCCGAAAAATGCTTTATAACACAGGGTTAACCCCGAGGGTTAACCTAACCCCAAAATTTCGGGCTTAACCCCAAAATGGACTTAACCCGGGTTAGCCTTAACCCCATTTTTATAACATCGGCCCCAGGTCACCCCCAGGTCGCACTGGAGGGGTCAGAGCAGTGTGGCATATATCATCATGAAGCGCAACAGATGCCCTACAGGTACATATAATCCACTTTGGTCTAAGTCTTTCCAGTAGTTCAGGTTGGCCCGGCAAAGTTTGCCAAATTTCGGCACGTGGTCGGACCAAAAATTTCAAAGTCCCAAAAAATTTGCAGGGAAGCATTGAGAGCTACCATAATACACCCTCCAGGGTTATTTTGGATGCTCTTCAAGATAGGCTATTAAAATCCTAGATAGCTCATACCGGTAAGCCCACACTGGGGGTGGGTTTTTTCCCGCATTGGCGAGTGGGTTTTTTTCCCGCTTGACTATATATAAACATAGACAAATTTTGGAAATTGGAAGGTCGAACCTAGGTAAAATCTATACCAAATTAATCAGGAGGCTCTACTGAGCGAAGAAGTGCATGAATATTTGCTTTGCTTCTAATGGTTAGAATAAAATTTCATTTTGAAGTTTGGGTTTTTTTGCCCGCACATTTGTTTTTCCCGCCGAGTCTAGGTCACCCCCAGGTCGCACCACAGGTACTAGAGCCAAATTGTATACACCATCGCAGGGTATTTTTTAGGGATTTTTTTCGGGGGGGGGGCTTCCCGGGGGGGGGGGGGAGAAAATTTGGGGGGGGGGGGAAATTTTATTCCAAAAATGAGCCAAAAAATGGTATTTTTTGGCGTATTTTACATGGTGAAACGCAAAAAGTTCTCAAAAATGCCAGGATTTAAGCTAAAAATGGTTATTTTTACGAAAACATCTCCGGCGAAGCCGGAAAATTTTTGAAAATTTGCCTATTTTTGGCAAAAATTTGGGCCTCCAAAAAATCCCGGGTGGGGGAAGCAAAAATCCCGGGAGGGGGCGATTTCGGGGGGGGCAGGCATTTTCGGGGGGGGGAAGGTCAATTTCGGGGGGGGGCCCGCCCCCCCCCTGTAAAAAAATACCCTGCCATCGTGAAGTTCGAGACATATCCTCTGTGAAACTATAATCCGTTTTGGGCTAGGTCTTTGCAGTAGTTCAGGGTGACCTCCCAAAGTTGACCCTGCCTGACCCCCATGCAGTAGCGGCGCCAGGATTTTTTGAAAGGGGGGGCCCGACCCAAAAATCCGGCGACCCTTTTTTGGGAAATCCAAAATTTTTGCCACATTTTAGCAAATTTACCTTCATTTCCCAAAAATTCTCAAGTTTTAGCAAAAATTTTTCGATTTTTAGCAAAAATATTTCGATTTTTAGCAAAAATTTTTCGATTTATAGCAAACATTTGTCGATTTTTAGCAAAAAGTTTCCTAAAAACACTCAAATTATATATACATATAAACAGCTGAAAAATTTTTCAAGGGGGCCCGACACCCCAAATGGAGGGGCCCAAATCGCAAAGGGGGGGCCCGGCGCCCCCCCCCCCTGGCGCCGCCACTGCCCCCATGGTGGGACCAAAAATTCCAAAATTTTCAAAGTCCCAAAAAATTTGCTTAGAGGCAGCCGGAGCTACAATAACACACCCTCTAGGGTAGTTTTGGACGCTCTTTAAGACAGGCTATTAAAATCCGATCTAGCTCATATGGGTGACTCACACTGGCGATGGGTTTTTCCCGCCGCGCTATATATATACATACTCACCCGACCCGAACCCCCCCCAGAATTCGGACCTCAGAAATTTCGAAAAATGGCCCAAAAATGAGTGGGGGGGGTGGGTTCGGGGGGGGGGGGGGGTAGCCGAAAATTGGGGGGGGGTTTGTGAAAATTTCTGTGGGGTGGGGGTAAAATTGGTCAAAAATTTTGTGGGGGGGTGGCCCCCCTCCTTCTGAATTTGGGGGGGGCCTTTTTAGACCCCCTCAAACCGCCCCCACGACCCCCCCCCCCAAACCTCCCCCAAAAAATTTTTCTATTTTTATTAGTGATGTGCGCTGAAAGATTTGCCCGCTCCAGTGCTCCGGTCGGAGCGAGCTGTCGGAGCACCGGAGCTCCACGGAGCTCCGATTGTTTGTGTAGGTTAAACTTGTAAAATTTTAATTTAAGCAAAGGAAATTATTTTTGCAATGAAAAGCACGTTTACTCACTGTTTACTTTTATCGCTTTACATTCTAGTTCAGAATCTGATTTCTTTGCTATACACTTTATTTTGCCAATCTGTAGTTTTGATCTGACAGGAGTTCGGCAAAGTGGAACCAACCCAGCAAAATGGGTGGGTCGGTAGGTAAAACTGACTGCGGGAATCAAGTCTCTGTGCCAGAAAACTTTTGTATGAAACATATGAGCTTTGTAAGTTGAATAGATTGAGAGAAATTTAGATTTTTCATTTTTAGAATTTTCGCCACATTTGACCGGCCGCTGTCGTCGCTAGAGAAGTTATAGAGAAACGCAACCTGGACCGTTAGTTAGTTCAGTATAAAAAGAAATCAGCTCGAGCTCGTCACGATCGACCTGAGCTACGATCACAAGAATGGTTTGACCAATTTTTAAAAAGTTCATTTTTGACCAGAATTGCCTAAGTCCACCCCCACCCCACCCCACCGCAGCACTCTATAGCCACTTTGGGTACGCAGTTCTATGACAAAAGTTGCTCAGCTCACTTAGGCCTTTCATTTGATATCAAATTTGACCACATATAAAAAATTTCATTTTTCACCCAAAATCGCTCAAGTCCCCACCCACCCCACCACAGCACTCTACAGCATATCAGGTAGTGCGCGATAGCGCACTACCTAGAATAGGGAAAAAAGGCGTATTGCGGCCTCTTGGAACATAGTTTTCCCTGATGCCGGCGGAGGAGTTGAGGTAGAGCCTTCATATTGTACCAGTAGAAACCCCTTCACGAGGGGTATAGTCAAGCGGGAAAAAAGAACCCACTTTTTCGATTTTTGGACAGAACTTTTTATTCATTTGAGATATCGAAATACTAATTATATAAGCAGCTAGGCCTAGTCGTAAGCTTTCTTATGAGCTATAGAACGCCTTTCTAGGGCGTGCCGTTATTGAGAAATAATGTCTCAAACTGGCGGGAAAAAAGAACCCACGGCGGGAAAATAAAACCCATATGCGGGAAAAAATAACCCACCCTAAAAATTTTGTTGGAACGCTGCCAAGAGCATTTCTAACTGTTCCAAATGAAAGAGCGGGTTGTTTTTAGTATACCTGCATCAAAATATATTAGTTTTTGCTGAAAAATTCAGGTCATAGTATCTTTTGAAAATTTCGAGTGTTTAACACATAAACATAGGCGAATTTTGGAAAATTTTAAAAATTGTTTATTTTCGGTAGTTTAAGCATCCTATTGTGTAGAAAACGCGTTTTACTTGTATTTAGAGCCAAACTAGACCCATTTTAAAGCAAAAATAAGTATTTTTGGCTAAAATTGCCATTTTGGCTTGAAATGGCACCATGTCCGATTTCGAACCCCCGGACACCCACAACAAAACGAACCCAGGTAAAACCTATACCAGTTTAATCTAACGGCTCTATTGAACGAAAGTACGTATTAGTTTGACCTTTCCTGCTAATGCTTTGAAAAATATTCAATTTTGAAAAGTGGGTTTTTTATTCCCGCATATGGGTTCTTTTTTCCCGCCAACTCTAAGTCACCCCCAGGTCGCACCGGAGAGGTCAGTGCAGCGCGGCATATATCATCATGAAGCGCAACACATGCCCTACATATACGTATAATCCGTTTTGGTCTAGCTCATTTCAGTAGTTCAGGGTAGCCCGACAAAGATTGCCTAATTTCGACGCTTGGTCGGACCCCAACTTCCTAAAAATTCAATGTTCCAAAAAAAATCGCAAGGGAGCAGCGGCGTTTCCGATAACAAATGTAATAGACCAGTTTTGGACGCTCTTCAAGATAGGCTATTAAAATCCTATATAACTCGTATAACTTGGTCACACTGAGGGTGGGTTGTTTTTTCCCGCATTCGCTGTTGGGTTGTTTTTTCCCGCTTGACTATACATGCTGTGCAAATTTGAGCAAAATCGGCCGAGCCGTTTTTGAGATATGACAGATTCAATTTTTCAATGCACGACTTTCTCTCCAGTTTTTTCTCCCCCCCCCCTAGGGGTCGGAGGTCTTAGATTTCCTATACCATATGGGGTTTTTTTGAACAACTTTTTCCCCATTTTTGGGGAAATGAGTATGGAGTAGGTAGGGCCTCCCCATAGGTCTGTGTACGTAGCATTATTTCGATTTTTTCGAAGATTTTTTCAAAAATGGTCAATCCTTCTGTTCGATATAACTGCATCTGGGCTGGGCCGATGGGTCTGAGCTTGGGTGTGGAGCATGGCCCCATGAGCCTTATCGGGATAGGCTATATGAATTTTGGATCTGGCCCCTGTAATTTTCTGGCCAGGGTCACTAGTTAACGTGTAAAAGGGGGGGTCTGGGCCTACGGAGTATGCAGCCCTATACATAAGAGCTGTTGGGCTGAGGTTTCGTATTCGAATAGGAACCCCTATATGGTGAATCTAAAGGGCCCATTAGTTTCGCTCTATAACCTATCCATGTGGCTGGGGGGCACCCTGATGGTGGTGGGCCCTACCGTGTCGCAACTCCAACTTTAACCTCTTCTACAGAAACATCTACAGTGTGCAGGTCTCTCTTATTTGGGATTTGGGGTGGGCTGCGGGAGCACTACAGCATAGGCTATAGTAGGTTTCGCGCGGTCCCCTGTGGCGCCCTGGCCAGGGGTCCGGACCGGGGACCGGGCCCAAAATGGCCAAAAATCGATTTTTCCAAAAATGACCAAGTTTGGCATCAAATGAAAGCCCTTGGTGAGGCGAACATTTTTTGTCATTGGAGGACCCCTCCAAAGTGGACCCTGCGGCCTGTGGCGCCCTGACCAGGGTCCGAACCGGTCCAAAATGGCCAAAAATCGATTTTTCCAAAAGTGGCCAAGTTTGGTATCAAATGAAAGCCCGTGGCGAGGCGAACATTTTTTGTCATTAGGGAACCCCTCCAAAGTGGACCCAGCGGCCTGTGGCGCCCTGACCAAGGACCGGACCGGTCCAAAATGGTCAAAAAACGATTTTTTCCAAAAGTAGCCAAGTTTGGTATCAAATGAAAGCCCGTGGTCAGGCGAACATTTTTATCATCGGAGGACCCCTTCAAAGTGGACCGACAGCGCGACGACCCCCCCCCCCCCGGTGGGAGTTCGGCCACCCGTCATCCTGTTTTCCGATAACCCCTCTGTTAACGTTTTCTGATGTTGAAACAATTGCGTGTTTTCAAATTTTCCGTACCAAACGCACCGCGACGACCCCCCCCCTTCCGGTGGGTGTTAGGCCCCCCGTCATCCTGTTTTCCGATAACCCCTCTGTGAACGTTTTCTGATGCAGGAACAATTGCGTTTTTTCAAAGTTGCCGTACCCCACGCACCGCGACGACCCTCCCCCCCCCGTGGGAGTTCGGCCCCCCTCATCCTGTTTTCCGATAACCCCCTCTGTGAACGTTTTATGATGCAGAAACAATTGCGTTTTTCAAAGTTGCCGTACCCCACGCACCGCGACGCCCCCCCCCCCCGGTGGTTGTTCGGCCCCCCTGATTCCTGTTTTCCTATACCCCCTCTTTCTACGTTTTATGATGCAGAAACAATTGCGTTTTTCAAAGTTGCCGTACCCCACGCACCGCGACGACCCTCCCTCCCCCCCGTGGGAGTTCGGCCCCCATCATCATGTTTTCCGATAACCCCCTCTGTGAACGTTTTATGATGCAGAAACAATTGCGTTTTTCAAAGTTGCCGTACCCCACGCACCGCGACGACCCTCCCCCCCCCCCGTGGGAGTTCGGCCCCCCTCAGCCGGTTTTCCGATAACCCCCTCTGTGAACGTTTTATGATGCAGAAACAATTGCGTTTTTCAAAGTTGCCGTACCCCACGCACCGCGACGACCCTCCCCCCCCGGTGGGAGTTCGGCCCCCCTCATCCTGTTTTCCGATAACCCCCTCTGTGAACGTTTTATGATGCAGAAACAATTGCGGTTTTCAAAGTTGCCGTACCCCACGCAGCGCGACGCCCCCCCCCCCCCGGTTGGCGTTCGTCCCCCCTCCAACCTGTGCTCCAAAATACTCTTTGCAAACGTTTTATTCTGTGCAGAAGCAATTGCGTTTTTCAAATTTCCGCATCCACACGCAGCGTGACTCCCCTTCCCGGTGGTCGTTCGCCCCCCCCCCCCCGTCGTCATCTTTTCCGGCAAGCCTTTGTAAAAGTCACTGATGTACACGTACTTACGGAAACAGTTGCGTTTTTCAAATTTCCGCATCCCCACGCAGCGCGACACCCCCCCCCAAGTGGGCGTAAGGCCCTCCCCCTCGTCATCTTTTCCGGCTAGCATTTGTAAAAGTCGCTGATGTACACGTACAACATGGATGTTTTTCAAGGAGCCCGAACTCCCACGGGAGGTCGTCGCGGTGCGTGAGGGTACGGCAACTTTGAAAAACGCAATTGTTTCTGCATCATAAAAAACGTTCACAGAGGGGTTATCGGAAAACAGGATGAGGGGGGCCGAACTCCCACGGGGGGAGGGGAGGGTCGTCGTGGTGCGTGGGGTACGGCAACTTTGAAAAACGCAATTGTTTTCTGCATCATAAAACGTTCACAGAGGGGGTTATCGGGAAAACAGGATGTAGGGGGGCCGAACTCCCACCGGGGGCGGGGGGGGGGCGTCGCGGTGCGTGGGGTACGGCAACTTTGAAAAACGCAATTGTTTCTGCATCATAAAACGTTCACAGAGGGGGTTATCGGAAAACAGGATGAGGGGGGCCGAACTCCCACCGGGGGGGGGGAGGGTCGTCGCGGTGCGTGGGGTACGGCAACTTTTAAAAAACGCAATTGTTCCATCATAAGAAAACGTTAACCGAGGGGTTAAAGGAAAACAAGATTAAGTGGGGCCTAACACCCACCGGAAGGGGGGGGGTCGTCGCGGTGCGTTTGGTACGGAAAATTTTAAAAACGCAATTGTTTCTGCATCAGAAAACGTTTACAGAGGGGTTATCGGAAAACAGGATGACGGGTGGCCGAACTCCCACCGGGGGGGGGGGGGGGGGTCGTCGCGCTGTCTGTCCACTTTGAAGGGGTCCTCCGATGATAAAAATGTTCGCCTGACCACGGGCTTTCAATTTGATACCAAACTTGGCTACTTTTTGAAAAAATCGTTTTTTGACCATTTTGGACCGGTCCGGTCCTTGGTCAGGGCGCCACAGGCCGCTGGGTCCACTTTGGAGGGGTTCCCTAATGACAAAAAAATGTTCGCCTCGCCACGGGCTTTCATTTGATACCAAACTTGGCCACTTTTGGAAAAAATCGATTTTTGGCCATTTTGGACCGGTTCGGACCCTGGTCAGGGCGCCACAGAGCCGCAGGGTCCACTTTGGAGGGGTCCTCCAATGACAAAAAATGTTCGCCTCACCAAGGGCTTTCATTTGATGCCAAACTTGGTCATTTTTGGAAAAATCGATTTTTGGCCATTTTGGGCCCGGTCCCCGGTCCGGACCCCCTGGCCAGGGCGCCACAGGGGACCGCGCAGAAACCTACTATAGCCTATGCTGTAGTGCTCCCGCAACCCACCCCAAATCCCAAATAAGAGAGACCTGCACACTGTAGATGTTTCTGTAGAAGAGGTTAAAGTTGGGTTGCGACACGGTAGGGCCCACCACCATCAGGGTGCCCCCCAGCCACATGGATAGGTTATAGAGCGAAACTAATGGGCCCTTTAGATTCACCATATAGGGGTTTCTATTCGAATACGAAACCTCAGCCCAACAGCTCTTAGTGTATAGGGCTGCATACTCCGTAGGCCCAGACCCCCCCCCCTTTTACACGTTAACTAGTGACCCTGGCCAGAAAATTACAGGGGCCAGATCCAAAATTCATATAGCCTATCCCGATAAGGCTCATGGGGCCATGCTCCACACCCAAGCTCAGACCCATCGGCCCAGCCCAGATGCAGTTATATCGAACAGAAGGATTGACCATTTTTGAAAAAATCTTCGAAAATCGAAATAATGCTACGTACACAGACCTATGGGGGAGGCCCTACCTGTCGAGGCACTCATTTCCCCAAAAATGGGGAAAAAGTTGTTCAAAAAAACCCCATGATGGTATAGAAATCTAAGACCTCCGACCCCTAGGGGGGGGGGGGGGGAGAAAAAACTGGAGAGAAAGTCGTGCATTGAAAAATTGGAATTTGTCATATCTCAAAAACGGCTCGGCCGATTTTGCTCAAATTTGCACAGCATGTATAGTCAAGCGGGAAAAAACAACCCAACAGCGAATGCGGGAAAAAACAACCCACCCTCAGTGTGACCAAGTTATACGTGAGTTATATAGGATTTTAATAGCCTATCTTGAAGAGCGTCCAAAACTGGTCTATTACATTTGCCTTCGGAAACGCCGCTGCTCCCTTGCGATTTTTTTTGGAACATTGAATTTTTAGAAAATTTGGGTCCGACCAAGCGTCGAAATTAGGCAATCTTTGTCGGGCTACCCTGAACTACTGAAATGAGCTAGACCAAAACGGATTATACGTATATGTAGGGCATGTGTTGCGCTTCATGATGATATATACGCTGCGCTGCACTGACCTCTCCGGTGCAACCTGGGGGTGACTTAGAGTTGGGAGGGAAAAAGAACCCATATGCGTGAATAAAAAACCCACTTTTCAAAATTGAATATTTTTCAAAGCATTAGCAGGAAAGGTCAAACTAATACGTACTTTCGTTCAATAGAGCCGTTAGATTAAACTGGTATAGGTTTTACCTGGGTTCGTTTTGTTGTGGGTGTCCGGGGTTCGAAATCGGACATGGTGCCATTTCAAGCCAAAATGGCAATTTTAGCCAAAAATACTTATTTTTGCTTTAAAATGGGTCTAGCTTGGCTCTAAATACAAGTAAAACGCGTTTTCTACACAATAGGATGCTTAAACTACCGAAAATAAACAATTTTTTAAAATTTTCCAAAAATTCGCCTATGTTTATGTGTTAAACACTCGAAATTTTCAAAAGATACTATGACCTGAATTTTTCAGCAAAAACTAATATATTTTGATGCAGGTATACTAAAAACAACCCGCTCTTCATTTGGAACAGTTAGAAATGCTCTTGGCAGCGTTCCAACAAAATTTTTAGGGTGGGTTATTTTTTCCCGCATATGGGTTTTATTTTCCCGGGGGGGGGGGGGCCGTGGGTTCTTTTTTCCCGCCAGTTTGAGACATTATTTCTCAATAACGGCACGCCCTAGAAAGGCGTTCTATAGCTCATATGAAAGATTTCGACTAGGCCTAGCTGCATATATAATTAGTATTTCGATATGTCAAACCATTAAAAAGTTCTGGCCAAAAATCTGAAAAGTGGGTTTTTTCCCCGCTTGACTATACCCCTCGTGAAGGGGTTTCTACTGGTAAAATACGAAGGCTCTACCTCAACTCCTCCGCCGGCAACAGGGGAAACTATGTTCCAAGAGGCCGCAATACGCCTTTTTTCTCTATTCTTGGTAGTGCGCTATCGCGCACTACCTGATATGCTGTAGAGTGCTGTGGTGGGGTGGGTGGGGACTGGAGCGATTTTGGGTGAAAAATGAAATTTTTTATATGTGGTCAAATTTGATATCAAATGAAAGGCCTCAGTGAGCTGAGCAACTTTTGTCATAGAACTGTGTACCCAAAGTGGCTATAGAGTGCTGCGGTGGGGTGGGGTGGGGGTGGACTTAGGCAAATTCTGGTCAAAAATGAACTTTTTAAAAATTGGTCAAACCATTCTTGTGATCGTAGCTCAGGTCGATCGTGACGAGCTCGAGCTGATTTCTTTGTATACAGCAATACGTAACTGAACGAAGTACA
>JASAND010025197.1:0-25192 GCA_030248195.1 Trissonchulus latispiculum
CATTAAGAGCTCAAATCATTTCCATCAAGAGTCACAATCTCCCACAAATTAAGCTTTTCCCTGTTCATTTTTAGGGTTCGTTTTGCCTTTTCCATTACATAAAGCAAGCACAATTTATCCTAAAATTCAATCTATTTTGTTTTAACGGTTGTCCTTGTGTCACTTATGTGCATTATTTAACAGAAAATACTCTGCAGCTGATTGAAAGCATTACACATTCCCAAAACCAAAGCAAACAATGAAAAGTTGCGAAATTTTTGTTTTTGATTTTCTCTTCACTGCTTCAGCCAAGCTTGACCAAATTTTCCAGATATGTTTTATATCTGCATACACTCAGGAAGTTTTCTTTGTTTAGGCAGTAGTAAGCAAGATACAGAATTTACAATGTTTCAAACTAAGCAAAAAATGGAAAATGGAAACTTTTTCGTTTTCCTATGTTTAACACATATCGGGGTCACCTTTGGAGGACAATTGTTAATGATAGGAAAAGTTTTGCAACAAACGCAACTGTCTTGTTTTGGAGACCTATGGGGACTACAAAATATGTGAAAATGAGAAAAATCGGAGATGGTCGAAAATTCGCGACCCCCTTAGCTTGGATGGTTAAGGGGGGTTCATCATGAAAAATTTTTAGGCGACTGATTTCGCTCGTTTTCACACATAAGTTAGCCACATGTGTCGTGCATATCAAGTTTAAATTTTGAGCTGTTTTGCTCAGTACTCCGTAAGTTACGAGCCATCAACTGTGTGCAATTTGAATATGAGCGAGCACAAGGGTGCTGCAGCCAACTGAGGCAAATTTCGCAAATCAACTCTATCTTTTTAGCTTATTTTGTTATACACCTTTAAAAACTATTAAGAAAAGCGTTTTCGTACAGTTTCCAGCCGGATGGGCTTGATCAGAAGCTTCTATAAAGAATTTCTCGGATAAACAAGGCCTTGTTCTTCCTGATGTAATGAAACATTTAACAGCGATTAACTTAAAATAGAAGCATTTCCGGCCCATAGTTCTATGAGAAGAATTCATCGCTGCAATGAGAGCTTTCGATTGATATATAATATGCCATATTTTGAAAAATTTTAAAAATCGCTGTTTCGTGTAATTTGGGGTCCGAGGGTCCCCTTGACGCAGCTATCAGCATAAATCATGCAGCAAATAGATTCGAAGACATGAATACACAAGTTGGAATAAAAAATAGGCAGTTTAGGACCATACTGTTGTTCGAATTTAGCCAAGTTTTCGAAAAAACAGAAATTTTAAAAATTTTGCTAAAAATGCCCATTTTTGCGCCAACAAGACCTCGAAACTGGAAAAACATACAATGGTACCATTGGTATCATTGGAACCGCCAATTTAAGTACTACGGAACCCTGGAGTTAGAATTTCTATTTAGGCCTCTGAATTAGAGTAATTTGCAATTCTTTCCGAAGACACCAATTTTCAGCTGCAAAAAACGCTGAATTTTGACGATTTTCCAATGTTTTCGATAAATAAAATTTTTTAAAAATTTTAGGGGCCTAAATCAAAATTCTACTTCCAGCGTACCGCAGTTTATGATTATAGCTACATTATAAATATAAAATTATGCAGGATTACAACTGTTCGTTGAGAGATTTTTTGGCGCAAGAATAAAATCACCACTTTTTCTGTTTCCTATGTTTAACACATGCGGACCTCGACTTTGAGGTGAAATAACTCAACAACCGTAAGAGGTATGAGTTTAATTTGAAAACTCGTTAAAATATTCCACTCAAAGTTCATTATATGTGAAAATGAGCGAAATCGGAAATGGTCGAAAAATTTACCAAAAATGGACCCCCCCCCCTTAAGTCCGCTTAACTATTCAGGCACACGGTTTCAGGTAGAAAAACAAACTGTCGAACTCAACAATGCCATAGTCTGAAGAAAGCAGCCTACAACTCGCATCCGACCAGCAGATTTTCAGTTTCAGGGCCAATTTGATAAAGGCCAAGATTGGATTGCCTTTGAACGACGTCTTTCCAGCCAGCTTGAGCCCCTATGGTGTTCACAACAAGAAACAACGTGCTGCTGTCTTGCTGGGTCAACTATCCTTGGCTGCTTATGAATTCCTGCCATCAGTGCTATTCCCTACCACTCCGGAAGAACTTAGCTGTGCTCAAGTCAATGAACAACTGATGAACCACCTCCAACTTAAGCGAAGTCTACAATCGGAGCGGTACAAGCTGCGACTACAGGGATCCCAGAAACCTGTAGAATGCATGGCTGTCTTCGCTGCCTTGTTAAAAGAACTGATCATGTACTGCCAATACGACCAATCTATGATGGATGTGATATTGATTGATCAATTTATTTTTGGTCTGGCAGAAGGAAGGATTCGAAACAAGTTGATTGAAAATCCTCAAGGTACGTTTGGGGGAAGTATAAAGGGCACTTCACTTTAAGATGGCGCTGAAGGATTCCGCTCATTTGAGTAATAAGACTGCAGGGGAGAATCCTCAGGTATCTCAAGTGGAAGGTAAGGAAAGAAGTGTAAATCCCAGTACTGGCAGGGACTCGAAGGTTTCTGCTCCAGTCAAAAATGCAACGCTGCGTAGTCCATGCTACGGGTGTGGTAAAAGTGGACACTGGAGGGTGGATTGCCCTCACAAAGCGTCAGTGTGCCATTCTTGTGGGAAAACAGGACACCGGACGGTAGTCTGCAGAGCCCATGCAATGGGCACTAAGGCAAGTTCTACAGGGACTTATAACCAACAATTCTAAGAGGAAGCATGCGGGTGTTGGTGGAGTCCGGGTTCAACAGATTCCGGGAGAAGGCAGTGGTTCCGAAGCGGTCATGCTACGACCGCGAATCAATGGAAGATTGATTCCCATGGAACATGATTGTGGAGCGGCAGTTTCCTCATTTCCTCATTTCCAGCAGTCATTGGAAGGGGCCAGTTCAACCAACCACGCCAACCTTGTCAGTCGAAGTCAGCATCAGCTACGAGTGAAAGGTGTTGCAAAAGTCGAAGTGAAGCTAAATGGTCAAAAACAAAAAGAATTGGAACTTTTCGTTGTGGATCAGCCTGGTAAACCTTTGTTTAAACGTCCATGGGTGGAAATACGTTTTGCACTGACTGGCCTGAAAAATTGATGAAAACAACGAAGGCACAGAACACTCCAGGAGAGCTCGGTCAGGTAAAGGCTTCTGCTGGCAGCAAGGTTAGCGGTCCTCCACCTGAACTGAGTAAACTACTGGATCAGTACAAAAACTCGTTTGTTGCATCTGGGCTAGGAAAATTCACTGGACCGCCCGTTCACTTGCACTTGCAGAACGGTATTTAACCAAAGTCGGTCAAGCCAAAGCCTGTGCCTTATACCATTAAGTCCAGGGTGGAGAAGACGTTGGATCAAATAGTGGCTGATGGACAACTAGAACCAGTCAATATTTCTGATTGGCAGACTCCAACTGTCAACGTGATCAAGCCAGATTCTACTATCCGGCTGTGTGGTGATTACAAGGTAGCCCTGAATCCAGCTCTGCAAGTATATCAATACCCACTACCGCGTCGAGAAGATTGTCACAGAGCACTACGAGGAGGTCAGCGATTCAGCCGACTGGATTTGGCTCAAGCACACAATCAACTACCATTGGATGAAGTTAGTCAGTCTTTGACTACGCCGACCACCCATCGAGGTCAATCTCGCTGGAATGTGTTGCCGTTTGGAATTTCTTCGGCTACAGTCCTGTTTCAGCAAGCAATGGAAAAGATTTTGGATGGTATCACACTAGTCACTGTTTATTTGGATGATATTGGTATCACAGGAGAAGATGATCAAGCTCATCTGCGCAATCTACGTGCAGTCCTGGATCGTCTATCTGCCAAAGGCCCCCGAAGGCGCCTTTCCAAATGCACCTTTAATTAGGACGAGATTAATATGACTGGTCTATAGTGGGAAAAGAAAGCTGCCTCCTAAATCCTGATAAGATGAGAGCAGTGACGGATATGCCAGCGTCGAAGTCTGTGAAAGAACTTCGTACGTTTCTGGGCACGGTGAATTACTATGGGATAGTCATCAGTGATCTAGCATCCTGGGCTGCTCCTCTTAATAATCTGCTCAGAAAAATGTCAGGTGACACTAGGGCGCAGAGGAACAGAGTTCATTCAGTGGTATTCGCAACTGCCTGAAGGAAACTGGTATGCTCTGCCACTACAATCCTGACTTGCCGCTACGTCTGGATTGTGACGCTTCAGTAGTGGGGCTTGGTGTCGTTCTGTCCCAGGTAGAGTGTGATAGGGAAAATCCGATTGCTTTTGCTTCCCGAACACTTAATCAGGCCGAAATGAACTACTAGCAGATCGAAAAAGAAGCTCTCAGCCTCATATTTGGGATGAAGCAATTCCGGCAATTTCTCTTTGAGTGCAAGTTCACTCTTGTCACCGATCATCGACCGCTGCTAGCTTTGATCGGATCCAAGAAAGGAATCCCAATGGTGGCCGCTGCAAGGATACAGCGGTGGGCGATTCATCTGATGGCCAATCACTACGACCTTCAGTTTCGGAAGACTGATCTGCATGGCAACTCAGACACTCTTTCGATGTTGCCGATTCAAGCTGAATATGATGCAGATGATACAGAAGAAGACGAGGAAGTTGGGTTGGCAGCTCGTGTTGAGGAGCAATGGGACGCTACCTTCCTATATGCCGAAGCCGTGGCCAAGGAAACGCAGCTCGATGTGATTCATAAGCAACTCGTTGGATGGGTTCGGTTGTCCAGCGAAGGTTGGGAAGGAGTTTGAAGCATTTAGCCGATGTCGTGCCGAGTTATCTGTTAGATGCATCTTCCGAGGATGTCGGGTGATCATTCCGGCAAAACTGCGCAAAGCTGTTTTGGCAGAGTCCACATCTGGGTCATCCAGGTGTGGTGAAGATGAAGGCTTTGGCAAGATCACATGTTTGGTGGCCGGGTATCGACGGCGATGTGGAAGACACCGTCCATCGACGTACCTCGTGGCAACTGCAAAGAAACTTGCCTCCAGAAGCGAGTTTGCATCCAATGGAGGTTCCACAGGACCATGGGAAATAGTTCACAAGGATTTTGCCGGGCCATTTCAAGGTTCTATGTGGCTTCTAGTGGTAGATGTCTGCAGCAAATACCCGGAAGTAATCCAAATGAAGTCAACTACCGCAGATTATTTGGTTGATGACGTCTGCACCATTTTTGCTGGGTTTGGTAATCCGAAGCAAGTTGTTTCACAAGCAAGCAAGTCTCAAACGATCTCCACTCCCGCATTTGGCTCCAAAGAAGCATTATCCGAATCTTGGACAACCGATCTTGGAAAGATTTCCTTCATAAAAATTTCGGAACTCTGGACTCTTTGAGGGAGGAGTGATGTAGTGTTTGTTCAGCTTCTGTTTGCGCTTGGCTCAGCTATCATTATTCTGTTTGGCTTGTCATGGAGGTGTTATTGAAAGGGTTATAGCCAGGATGTGTTAGGACGCCCCCAACTAATACTACAAATAATCTCCAGATTGTCAGATATGGCTGCGCCGCCCCGAGTCTTGACCAAAAGTGGGCATAAATGGCAAAAAATCAAAAATTTAGGGGTTTTTGGCAAATTTTCGGGAACGCTCCCGTTTTCTTGCCTAGCCACATCTATGTAGCATTGGCAGTAGCGGAAGACGCTACTACCTCTCCTCCAATTTCTTTTCACGAAGCATTCCGTGATTCTTCCCTTAAAACCCCCCAAAACTCCTAAACTCCATTTAAAAACGGTTAATGTTGTTATCGGTGCTTTTACTGGAGTGTCCGGTATTCGTAATGTATTTTGGGATGCGAAAATATGCGTTTCATAATGTGGCACTATCTTTGTGGTTAAAACTTTCGTGAAAACATTAAAAAATTTAATTTCGTAATAACCGTAAAGATAACACTACATGGAAACTGCTTTATAATTGGCTTGCCGGAGATTGAGAATGAAAACTTACTTTTTAGCTATTTCGCAATGCACATTCCTACTTTATAATCATTAGTCACACCACCTTCAGTTGAGGATTTTGGATTGTCACGGGCGGCGGTTTTCTAAATCTTGGGATCCAACGTTTTCTCCCTCTGCCTATTATTTGGGGTTCGCCCGATTTTATTTACTTTGCATTTAAAACCATACATTAGCGCGGGTGCCGCTTCTGGGGGTCTACCCCGACCTCGACGAGGGGTTTACCCCTGAAAAATTCCGAAATTTTAGGAGGGTCTGCCCCGAAATTAGCAAAAATTGCGAATTTTTAACGTTTTTGACCAAAAATTAGTAAAACTGACAATTTTTAGCTATTTTTAATAAATGTTTTGATGAATTCGCTAAAATGTGCTAAGAAATTACCTATTTTTAGTAAATATCGCTGAGGGTCCCCCTTTTTCCTTTCTGGACGGGAGGGTCTGCCTTTTTCCTTTTCGTTGAGGGGGTCTGCCCGCTTTTTGTCGGTCTGGGGGGTCTGCCTGCACCCCCATTCCCCCCACGTTATCCTATGTTTAAACCCTAACTCCCCTTTTGGTTTCTAATCCTCTTTTTCTAACTCTACGTATACACCCCCCTCCAAGTTTTGCTCAATTTCCAGCCCTCCCCAATTTCCCTCGTTGCCCCACTTCTGTACTTTTGTCTCCCCTCCAAAATTCCATATCTTATGCGTCTGTCAAAAGATTCTGATCCCCGTTGCTGGCTGACGTTCCGAGGAAAAGATTCAAAAAATTTCGTTGATTTTTAGATTCCAGGAATACCTCGGAAAAGTCAGGAATTTTGCTCCAAGAATTTCGTTGATTTTTAGATTCCAGGATTACCTCTGGGAAATCTGGAATTTAGCTCAAAGAATTTCGTTGATTTTTCGATTCCAGGAATACCTCTGGGAAATCTGGGATTTAGCTCAAAGAATTTCGTTGATTTTTAGATTCCAGGAATACCTCTGGGAAATCTGGAATTTTGCTGATAATCCGGAATGTGCCCATTGCTCAGGAATTGGCTGCCAAGTATGGAATCAAGTCGGTTCCTACTGGAATCTTCGCCGACGCGTAAAAATGAAAATGCATTCGGAATTTTGCTGACGCGTCCAGAAATTACATAAAAATAGGTAATAATAAGACGGTAATAACCGTTGCCGCTAGCCAGTATTCGCTTCAGGGATAAAATGTGTCAAGATAAAAGACTGTAAGCCACGTAACTTACAGGGTTAAAGGCTAACTTACGATATTCCTAGAAACTTTTTATATCCATGAGTCTGGTGTGTTGGATGATCAACTCAACTCTGCAGTTCTGCAAGTACAGTTTCAGCTTAAGCTACTTTTATACAACTCACTCTCCCTTTTCCAATTGTTAATTGCGTGCCTATATATAGCTGAGTGCACGCTACAGGGAGCTGTTTTGCTTTTCTGTATCGTGCACCATGCGGATAAGTTATTTATCCGCACGAGGAGGCCTGGGAGGGAGGCCTAAGCCTACACTAATTTGCTGCGCCATGCAATGACCTGCATAGCGCGGCAGTGTGTGCAGCTGAGCTCCATCCTAGACAGCTCAGCTACACACCAAAAAAGGGCCTATCAGCCGCGGCAAATTTACTGCCAGATGATCTTCAAAATTGCTTGTACTTATGTTCTCGGCTGTAGCATCAGAGAATCAGGTTTCATTAGTTTCGTGGAAAACTTCATTTGCAGCTTGTTTCGTTGTATAAGTACTTTACAACACGACATTGCTTGCATTCAGAGATTAATGCAGCGCCGCACGGGAAGCCCTCGTGTGTGGCACGAGTGCGCCTCCCAGGATTGCGTAAACCCCTATTACATCAGCATTGTCAAGGGGCGGCCGTATTTGAGACCCCCCTTAATTCCCCTGCCTTTATTATCTTTATGTCAGCGTTACATAACGGCCAATTTCGGCATAAATCCGCCTAAGCTAGCAAGAAAACACATTGCTATTCACTTTATTACAACATTTATACAACAATCAAGAGCATTTACCCAATATCAAAACTTGTTCTTCTTTTAATCCCTGAAACAACAAAAAGTACAAATTAATTACACATTTTAATTCCTACGTATTGGGTTTTAATTCCATTCTTTAAGGAGTTTTTAACTCCTCCCTTTTCTCTTTTCCTTTCACGGGTTAGGCCTTTTATCTTTGACCGCCCGTCTGTTGTCTGGAGAGCGTGGGAAGCTCCCAGACCTTACGTGACCGAATGCCATTCATGCATTCATTCACATAAGTTCCGTAATTGTGACATCATAAGGGTCACAACTGACCTCCCCTGTACAATTTGAATTTAGCCTTGCACTACTCAGTACACAAAATAGGCAATAATAATCGTAGGTACTTAGGTAGTTAGTAATCCTAGGTAGGTTAATATTGTTAGTTTAACTTGGGTACTTATTATTCTTACGTAAGTTTCTTAGTTTTATTTTATTTTTGGGTCCTTGATGGACCAATCAGGCGTGTCTCCTTTGCTTTCTAATACGCAAAGGAGACCTTTTGAAGCGGCCGCTGGAGGACCAAACTCCAAAATATAGGAGCTTCTGTTTATTTCTAATTGATGAGCTCCAGCCGTGACCCCTAAAACTTGATACCAAAAATCCGGCCTTTGGCCATCTATCTTTTCAAATTAGGGGTTACCTGTCTTCATCAATTCTGGGGTCCTCCGGCCGCAAGACGCGCCTGTGGGCTGCCGTAGGTCACGACTCGGCAGCCCAATAGAAAAACGTGATCACGCGCTAACAGCCAGTCAGCTGTTAGAAGCTTTAATGCCAGCCCCCTACTGGGGTTTCGACTGAAAACTGGAGTTTTCAGTCAGTGCTTGGCTGGCAGTCGGGGAGAGAGGTTGCTCTCTCTCTTTCCCCTTTAGAAACTTAGTACTTATATTACCCCCATTATTGTCCGTATGTACCCGGGAGAGGTGTGTCTTGCGCCAAATATATGGAGGCCTGGACTATAGCACCTCTCCCCTTCCCCCCATTTCCCCTAGGGTTTTCCCTTTCAGGTTCTGCCAGCCAGGCACTCACGATCTGGGCGCCCCCGTGAGCCCTTATGTCGTCGGACGGCTCACGGGGTGCACTGCTTCTGACCCGGGGACCCTTATGCCTGAAAGGTGGTCCCGGGTTCCTCCACTTCTGCTATTTCCCGGGGTCTTAGGCCACTCCCCGGGAGTAGGTCTTTCAGGTTAGGACCCCCCTCATCCCCACAGCCGGCAACCAGAGTTGCCGGCCATGCTTTTTCACTGCATTTCAAAAGTTAATTGTCATACCAATGTACTGTTTTTAATCATTGCCAGCCTAAAATATGAGGTTCTTAAAACACTCTAAAACGCAGAAATCTAACTTTTTAAATGTTGTTTATCTCACTAATAACCAAGTCTTTAACAGGGGAATACCGGCCTCCGCTTTAACGAAAGCTGTCCTTAGCGGGTTTTGTTGTAATAATTGCTAGAACAGCAATTATTGTCCCCCATTGGCTTTTACACAAATAAAAAAACACACACGGGTGATCACGTGGGAATGGCCATTTCTGGGCAATTCCCGAAATATAACGCACTCGCACGCACTTGTAGCTATTAGTAGGAATTACTTAGGTTAGTATTCTGGGAATTAGCCCCATTGTAGCACTGTTCGGATTATAATTTGTATTGTGCTGTATAAATGCGGCTCCTCACGTAAACTCCTCCAGTTGAGGTTGTGAGTGAAGTCAAGTATGCGTGAGGTGTGAATGTTGCGTAAGTGTGTCTGAATAACTGTGTGACTAGCTGTGAACGTGTGACTGAAACCGTATGCGTGAAATTCTATAGGTACGATTGTAGGCGTGTGTCTACCGTCTAGATGAGCGTGTAAAAGCGGCATGTTTGAGTTCGCATGAATGAGATTGCGTTTGCCGTGTGAGTATAACAGTATGAATGGGACTGCTCATGTTAACCCCTCGCGGAGGTCTTGAGCTTAGTCCGTAGGGAAACAGCTAGTTAAGCTATAATATTAGGTAGTAATTAGGTATAATAATCAGAACATACATTGTAGGTAGTTAGGCAAAGCATAGGCCAAACTGTTAGTCCTGTATCAGTTAGTATTAGCAATTATAGTTCGTATTAGTAATTGTAGTCAGTAATAGCGGTCAATATTGTAATGTTAGTTAGGATTGTCAGTATCTGTTAATATCTGTTAGTATGTGCTGTCCGGTTCTAGATTGACCCCCAGAGGCCCGCGTAAGTCACCTTATCCAAGGTGCGGGCCCTCTGCAACAAAGGGTCAATCTATAGTTGTTTGGCTAAGATTCTAGGCCCAGTTTAGGAGTTTGGTAACCTCATTTGCATATTTGCATTATGGTTTAGGAGCCAAATAGTAGGTTACCAGCCCAGGTTAGGGTTATAATAGTTATCATTAAGTCCAGTTAGGCCTGTAGATTGTAGAGTAGGCCTCCGTTAGCATCCAGTAATGTGTGGTATGTAATAATTAGTAATAAGTAGTTCAGCAGCCATGTTTAGGCCCTATCACACATATCATTCGCCAATTCTAGCAAATAGGTTATACATCATATAATGGGTAATACGAAGCAGTTTAGATTAGGCCAGTTAGCTGTAGTTCTCGGTCTGTAGTTGGTACTGAGTAGTGCACGCGTGACTCTATACCCATGAGAGGCTCGGTCAGAGCCCCATTTGCATGTTCAGCCAAGCAGACCGGAACGGCCCCAAGCTTGGCCATCCTCGCTCGTTTGGTCCTCAAAAACGTCGGTTTTCGTCTGTTTGCAACCTAAACACACAAAATAACGCATTACACAATACGCAATACTCAATTCGGGTCTCGAACCCGCACGTGAAACCCAATCGGTCCGGACAATAGTTGCTGGGGTTCTAATCCCCACCACCTCTGTTTCTAATGGGTTTAACCCATTCGATTCAGGTAGCCGACGTCAGCGCGAATCTCTGCCCTGCTGTCTGCCTGTGGAATCAAGCCTGATCACTTGTCTTGTCGGTATAGTCAGATTGGTGCTAAGATTGTGTGAAGTGTCTGGATCCCGCCAGTGGTCACCTATCAGTAAGTAGTAGTCAGAATCAGTCAGCCAGTGTGTGTACCAGTTCCAGTCCTGTTTGTTGTGCGGAGATCAGTTCAGTTCCTGTGGCTTTGTCCAGTTCGATCAGTCTAATAGGTACTTGTCAGGCATTTTTTGACGCGGATACGGAATATAGTTCAGCAGAGACGCTCGGCTAACCTTGTATCACTTTTGGGAAAAAGCTACCTGTTAAACCTAAAATCCTTCTCACCACGTTTCAGTCAAAAGCAATATGTTCAGTGAAAGTGGTACTGCTTACGTTCTGATCCTCACATCGGAAGCTTCTCTATAAACCGATTGACTATCTGTATTTTGTACTAATCTTGAGATAACTATCTGAGGAAGCCGATCCGACCTTTCCGGGTATAACCGACTCTCTTCCAGCCTGTAATTGTCATTATCCATTTTAGAGACGGACCTCTTCTCAAAATTCAGTTACTCTGGGCAGTCAATTACACGGAGACGCCAGAGCAAAGCCAACCTCGCTCCCACCCGATTCGGATAATAAACGTTGTCAATTAGTATACCTTGTGTGTGTGGTCCCAAGCGTTATTGTACGGGACAGAGTCACAGTAGAGGCTAGAAAAGAGCCTAAGAGGTGAGTTGAGATAAAGCACATAAGATACCGGTTAGTTAGCCCATATCAGCACTAGAGTGGGTTTATACCTGAAGATAGTGCTGTAACAACCCCGAAACCGGATAACCAGCCCTAATCGCGAAAGAACCAGTCACACCAACAAAAAAGGCAATTCTGGCAGACAGTATCTTGTATTACTGTTACTGTAAAACCATAACTGCAGTGATCTGTTGTCTGCTGGAATTTGATAAACCTGTTTGTTCATTTTGTAATAACAAATAATTATCCTTTTCAGCTGCTTCGGATTTCGCGTACTTTTCAGAGATCCCCAAATCTATCCGTATCTGAGGTTAGAGTTTGAAACTGCAGTTGCCCATAGAGACTATAAATGCCAGTTCCCCTGCTTCAAACGAACTCACCCAAGTCGACCCCATTTTAGGTCAGCCATTGAGCCCTGGTTGTCAGTATACCGCTACAGCCGGAGCATCAATCTAAGCGAAGATCCCTCTTTGCGTGCCGACCTTGGCCCGTGTAGCTGGTCCTGATCCGATCTAGTCTAGCCTAGTCTATTCTAGCCCTAACCGACTACATACGGCCCCAAATAGAACAACGGTTTATTGGAAATCACGACCCACATCAAATCAGAGAAATCCAGGAAAGATCTGACAGAGTCTATTACAAATTTTATCTCTTTAATTTTAATTCTGATCTGAGCTAACCTTAATTTCTAGGTAAGCACTCCGGGGCTAGCTTGGGGTAACTTTTGAGGGTGTGATTCAGTCCAATCTCTCCCTTTCAATCAGACGTCAGTCGGTCTGGCGTTTCCCAAAATTTCATACTCCCCCAAGCCTGGCGATGTTCGTCCGAGATCTAAAAGAGAGCCGCCGGGACTAGATCTCCTTAGCAGTCAGGTCTGTGTTACATTGTGCCAGTCCCTTGCAGTAGTGGTGGTGCTGTGGTTCAACTCCCAGACTTAACTATTCCATCAACGCTTATAGCTTTTGGATGGGTGATCAAATTTTGGGGCGCTTGGTCACTTTTGTAGTTGGTGGATTTAGCAGTAAAGGAGGGCGCCATGGTTAAATTATTTTTTACACACGTTGTTCCTACTATTACTTATTCAGTGTTTATTTTTTAATTGGAGGTTCTCGTTGCTTCAGTCACGCCGTTTGTGATTCGGTTTCTGCATCTAATTTTTGTGTTTTTATTTTTACCTCCTGTTCTCTTATATATATATATATATATATATATATATATATATATATATATATATATATATATATATATATATCTGAGTTCTGTTCTGATGGTGTTGTTGTTACTTTTCCCGTATATCATTGTATGGGTCATTTTAGCGATGATTCATTTTTTGCATATCTACATTGCCATTATTTATATGTTTATGCTATACTTTTTATATTTTGATTAAACTTCATTTTATTGCTTTGTTAAATCGTCATTCCAAGACCGTTGTGGTTGTTGCGGAACTGCTGCGAAAACTAAAAATGTACAAGCTCAACCTATATTTTAAGTTTCAGTTTAAACCACTACAAGAGAAAAACAATATAATTGTCAGCATGGTAACATAGTAAAACTAGTATTCGAATATTCGTCACTATTCGTGGGGTACTATTCGAATAATTCTCGAATCATTCGTAGTATTCGAAATTCGCGAATAATTCAAATTATTCGAATAATTCGCGAATTATTCGAATATTCGAATAATTCGCGAATTATTCGAATTTCAAAACCGACAATTCCTACGTCTTAATTCGCATTAGCATGCATCTTTAAATGCTGAAATTTTATGAATAAACTCAAGAACCCTTCTGGGAGCGTATGGCATCAGCGAATTATCGTCATGGTTTTTCTGTGGTCTGCATAGTGGAATCGTGTTGGTGGAACACAATTTTACTGGAAATGCTCCAACACTGAAACAATATGTATGTGCTGGAGTCTCGAGAATCCAACGTGGCAGTTAGAGTGCAATAAATATTTGGCCAACTAAAAACTGCCATAGATGAAACATTTCCATCATGTATATAAGTCGAGTGTGCATGTAGAAAAAATTTAGGACAAAACGATTAAAAATCTAAGGTTCGAAAATTCGTCTAAATATTGAATACTTACTTAGAAATTTACAAAAAATTCGAATATTCGTTCGAATAATTCGAATATTCGCTCGAATAGTTAGAATATTCGTTCATCGAATTATTCGTTAACTATTCGCGAATAGTAAACTACGATTCGAATATTCGCGGTATTCGCGAATATCGAATTATTCGCGAATTATTCGATATTCGTGCCCATGCTTAATGGTAACTATTGCAAATTTTAGACCTTTGCAAAAGAAAGGGATAAAATCCAAATTTAAGCTTGGGACCCGGCCGGTTCCAACGTCACCGATTCCGGTTCCGGTTCTAAAAATTGTTCCGATTCTGTTCCGGCTCCGGTTTTGCTTCCTTCCATCTTCCGCCATGCGAAACCGTCTCCACCTTCAGTCATACGCAAGTAAGAAAATATTCAAGGTAAACTATGAGTCGTAAACTTTCCTGGACGAATTTTAAGGGGGGGGGTCGCTTTTTGACCGATTTTTCGACCATCTCCGATTTTGCTCATTTTCACGTATTTCGTAGACCCCATGGGTCCTCAAAACAAGACAAGAGCGTTTTGCATAATATTGCTTCTATCGTTCTATAGACCCCTTCAAAGGTGACCTCGACAGTCGACATGTGTTGAACATAGGAAAATGAAATAGTTAGGTTAGAAAGTTTGTGGCATGTTTTCTGAGCTCGTTAATGAAGATAAAAAATTGCAACCACTGTCATAAGAATTCTGTATATGCATAGAGTGCAACTATCTATAAGCCATTTCTGTAGCTTGTACCAATCGTTCAAGATAAACGAAAATGTTTTACAAGTCCTGTTTTTTATGGTACAAAAAACATCAATTTTCCTAAATTTTCCTTTTGACTTTGAAAAATCGCCAAAATTTCTAGACACAACAGAATTATACTGGAAGGGTTATTTGCACTCTCTGATATGTCCTTAACATGTACAACAATGTTGCAGCGCTGTATCTCTCATACAGCGAAAAATTTTTCTGCCACAAACTTTTTATTCCGCTGGAGCGGAATATATTCCCCGGTTTGATTGTATGTAATGCATGTATGTGGTTGAAATTCGCCAATGTCTCCACTATCTTTAACACACAGGCTAGTAATTGTATTTTTTAGAGTCAACCAAAAACAGTTAAAGCAATTTCGTCAGCTTTTGGAAAAATTACATTGAAATCTGTTCCTAAAGTTTCATTGAGTTTTATGGTCTATATCTTCTGAAAATACGCAATACGCTCCGGCGTTATTTGCAACTCAAATACTCCGCCAGCTTAGTAAACGTTCGCAGACAAAATTCAGCAATAACTCAAAGAATCGCATAAATGATATTGCGATTAGCAGACGACTAATACTGATTACACACTCCTAAATAAAGATTAATTAGTTAATTAGCAACTGATCTTGGCCCAATTAGTTCTGAAATTAGTTTATGTGCAAGCCTTGTATTGCGAATGGCCTGAGAAACCCTTACATCAGAAGTTGAAACGGCGCAGTGGTTAAGACATTCGACTCTCACCGCTATAACCCGAGTACGACACGCAGTTGGATTTTTTAATATTATAATGAAGGAAACAGACATGTGTACGTACAACCCTTTAGTTAAGACATGTGTACGTACAACCCTTTAGTTAAGGTACATAATGTCATACGAAAGGTCCTGAACTAGTTGAGCCATTTCTTAGAAAGTAGACTGTGAAGACTTTATAAGATGTTATAAGATGTATAAAATTTTAGGACAACAAAAATTTAGGGCATTTCGAGAGAAGTAGTATCTTTTTCTGTATGGCCCAACATTTGAGGCTGTCTAGAAACCTCTCTCAAATGAATCTTTTACTTAAGAATAGATGGCGGACTAAGCAGATTGGGAAATTTTAACCGAGAAAATTTTTATTTGTGATATCTCAATAGCTCAACAGCGGAATAATGCCCCTTTTAGGGGCATTCTTGTTAACCTAACTTTGTCATTTTCCTATGTTTGACACATGTCGAGGTCACCTTTGAAGGGGTCTACTGAACGATAGAAGCAATATTATGCAAAACGCTCTTGTCTTGTTTTGAGGACCCATGGGAACTACAAAATATGTGAAAATGAGCAAAATCAGAGATTGTCAAAAAATCGGCCAAAAAGCGACCCCTCCCCTAAGTGGCTCGACTTTAAAAATAGTAAACAACAAAACAACAGTCGTAGTTTAGATATATAAGCTTTTACAGTTTGACAGCAATTGAAGAATTTTTTATAAGTTTTTTATATGAAAAGTTATAAAACAGTTACAAGTTACAAGTTACAAAATGTAAAAAGTTTTTTATATTTTGGAGATTGAATTAGCCAGATCGACGGCCCCAAAACATCGAGCCGATTCGTTCCGCCCTCCAGTTCAAAGAAGGTCGTTTATACGATTTGTTTACCGATCCGATTCAGTTCATAAAGAAACTGAACTTTTGGCATTGGTCAGATTTAGTGGTTTTTGGGTTTCCATTCATTTATTCAAGTCCGCTTAAAGGTTTCTAAATAATTGTCTTTGTACAAAGTGTTTTCCCTTTAGCATCGTAAACTACTTGTAGAGGAGGTTCAAACTAAGCAATTAGCATGGACTTAAGTTGACACTCTGGTTTTGAAAGCTTTCCAGTATGTTTGCTACCGTGAGAAATAACATTTTAGGAGCTAAAAGCTTGCGTGTATGGTTTAGTCAAGCTAACTGCAAGGAGGGGCACTGTTACAAATGATCTTACTGGCATACACGCATTTCGAGCGACCGCTGTCGGGCTCCGTAGTTCTACGCCATAAGTTTTAATGACATCTAATTGTTTTATTAAGCCATTTCTCCATAATTAGTAATAGCAATATTTCAGTTTACTCCGCTTTCTGTTCTTGTATAGACATTCATTTTTACAAGGCGCATTTGGGAAAGTGGTTGTAGTAGTGCGGTTCGAGTAAAGAGTGGGCTGCAACAATTTCATTAGGCTTTCCTGTAAATAATCGTGTGCATACTCTGATACTTTCTTTTGATTTTCAACTTGGGGAAGCTTAAAGGTGCATTCATAGTCGCGAACACAGAGAGACGTGCGTCGACGCCTCAGATTGTAACATGCCGTTTTAACCGTTTACAAATAATTGTAGCGCATTCATGCTCACGAACGCATGCAGACGCTTACGTACGCGCGCCGATGCGCGTCATTCGCGTCTGCTTGCGTCTGGAACTATGACTGCATCTTAAGATATAACAGAGACTGCTACAGCATCTCTGCCTTGTTTTGAACACGGATTCCTCTTAACTCATGGAAGCAATTTAAAAGAGGTGAATTAGTGACCTGGCTGAAAGTAGGAGTGCCAGCTAATGAGTCAGCGCTAAAACTGATTCAATCAGCTAATATATGCTGAAATATCAATGAGTCATCGATTATCTCGATTGAGTCAATTGTTTTTCATTTTGAATTAATAAGAGTATATATATTAGAAGTAGGAACTGCTAACTACAGGTTTACAGTGCCACTTTTGAGTCATAAACCTTGCTTAACTCATAGCTGCTGCAAACAACCTTATGAGTCACAACCCTAAATTGTTTATTTCTTTCTTAAAATAAGAATTTAAATTAGCTAATAGAATAAATTACTAAAGAAACAATGTTAGGAACAGATCCAGTTAGTTAACAACGGGCTTTGAAACGTCAATTATTGAATTAAACTTTGTGTTTGTTTACACTCGGCAGTTATTTCTTTGTTCAGCCTAGATCTACGCATGAGTGTCTTGCAAAAAGGGAACAGCCTAGGTGAAACAAAACTCGTTGTGACTTGGAAGAATCTTGCGAGAGGGCGTCCTGGGTTTTTAGGCCAAAAACGCGGAGGAGAAAAGCCCTCCCAAGAGTTTTGGCCAAAAATGGCAAAATATCAAACATTCACAGGGTTTCTGTCAATTTTTTGTACCCCCTCCCTCCGGCGGAACCCCCGTTTCTGCTGAGCCACAGACTAAAAGTCGGGGGGATTATAATGGCCTATTGATGCTAAAGATACGGCAAAAATAGCCAGTTTCCACATATACTGCTATAACAAAGCTAAACATCATAGGTATAGCATAGTATGAGCGGCTCCCTCAACAGTATTTGAGGGGGGCTTCAAAAAATCACCACAAAAGCATTGCACAAAAGGATCACCATCTTAAAAGATTACTTAAAAGTTTACTAAAAACTCCTTAAAATATACCGTGTAGACAATGAAATATAAAAAAGTCAGCGAGATCGGACAAAGTATAGAAAATGGACTCCCCCCCTTAACTGACAAGTAAATACGAGTACCATAACAAGACCATAACTGATCCGAGTGCCATAACTGACCTTTTGAGTGCCATAACAGAACTAGTGCCATAACAGATCTTAGTGCCATAACTGCACCGTTTCTAGTGCCATAATTAGACGGAGGAAATAAATAACTGTCGAATGAAAACAAACACAAAGTTTAATTCAATAATTGACGTTTCAAAGCCCGTTGTTAGCTAACTGGATCTACTCCTAACATAGTTTCTTCCGTAATTTATTCTATTAGCTAATTTAATTTTTATTTCCAGAAAGAAATAAGCAATTTAAGGTTGTGACTCATTGTGCTCTTTGTAGCAGCTATGAGCTAAGTTTTCGCTCATGACTCAAAAATTGCACTGTAATCATGTAGGCAGCAGTTACCAATATATTCTTATTAATTCGAAACGAAAACCCTGACCCAATAGAGATAATCGGTGACTCATTGATATTTCAGCATATATTAGCTGACTGCATCAGTTTTATTGGCTTATTAGCCAGGTAGGTCACTAATTTGCCTGTAAAGCCGCTTTTAAATTGATTCTATGAGTTAAGAGGAATCCGTGTTCAAAACAATGTGGTTGCGATTTTCAAATTTTTAGAGTAAATTGAATATATATTTTAACAATTGCCAAGGGCGATTTTTTGGGTTTTGGGGCCCGTAATGCACTAAATTTATTACTAATAAATTATTATTGATTAGTTGATTAGTGCGAAGTTTTAATGAATAAATAATGATGTGCCTAATCTGATAATGACTAAGACGTTCCATAATCGTTGTCCGTTCAGTTAATTTAATCACAAATATTAATGAAATGTTGAAGTCTTCTGATTCTACCGCCTCCTCAGCAGAAACGTTGACTACACACCAAAGACTGACCACAAATTCTTGGAGACGTACTGTGACCGCCTGTCCTGAATAAACATTAGAGTTTAGCTTATATATTGGAGATATTCTCCAGGGGTTACCTTTACCTTTTTTTAAATAAAGTATATATGTTTAGAAGTCTCCGAAGAAGGAGAAAACGCTAAACTCATCAAAACCGGTTTATACCCGGTTATTCAGATTCGGAAGGAAAATGCAAATTAAGTCCTACTCTAAAGTCTGACCAAAAAATGTAGGGAGCAAAATTGTTTTGCTTATTGGGAATGAGCGGTGCATTTTTGCTGCAGCAATGTGTTTATTTTCTGAACCGTCATAGCATGAACTTTCTTTTGGTTGAAAAAGAATTTTGAAAAAATTAAAGTTCTTCAAAAGAAGCCGATTTTTAAGTTATAAAAGATCAGTAGATGCCATAAACTAACCGTTTGGTGAAAAATTAGCCCATGTCCGAAAGATGTTGTATTTCAAACATAAGCTAATTTATTCAATTTTTTCGATTTTCAAAATCCTTTCATCTTTGCCTCTTTTCCAACTTTGACTGGCTATTACTCAAAATCCAATTGAAAATTTTTCCATTGAGTGAGTCGCGAGTAATAGCCAGTCAAAGTTGGAAAAGAGGCAAAGATGAAAGGATTTTGAAAATCGAAAAAATTGAATAACTATCGAAATTCTTGACGAAATTAGCTTATGTTTGAGATACAACATCTTTGGAACATGGGCTAATTTTTTCTATACGGATAGTTCATGGCATCTACTGATCTTTCAAAACTTAAAAAATCGGCTTCTTTTGAAGAACTTTAATTTTTTCTAATTTCTTTTTCACCCAAAAGAAAGTCCATGCTATGGCTCCGTCCTGTTCAGAAAATAAATACATTGCTGCAGCAAAAATGTACCGCTCATTCAGTGTAAGCAAAACAATTTCGCTCCCTATATTTTTTGGTCAGACTTTAGTGTGTTTGTCCTTGGCCCAAGTTTGTTCTGTAGTTCTTCCCATAAAAAGCTATCTTCCATTCAAAAAATAAAATTTTGCGGTTTGTCCGCAAATCACTGAAAAGAATATGTTCCCGTAAGCGTGAAAATACCGCAGGTCTAATTTGCCTTTGAATTGAATATTTTCAATAAAGATTAAAGTCTGATTCCCCGCCACTATTTATTTAGCCAGTTTTATGGTATCATGAAGCAATTTCTTCAGACGGTTGGGCTAACTGTTGTTCTTGCTACTCTAACTGTGGACGGAGCTATTCTGACTAGATATGGGAAACGATCCGGTAATTATTTTACAAATACTATTGTTTCAGAGAAATGTTAGTAAGCTAATGTTAGAAAAACAAAGCAAACTGTGTGACTTTTGAGAGCAGTGAAGATGACTAACATAAGGATGAAGGTGCCCAGAAATGTTTTCTGTTCTGCAACACCCAAAAGCTAGCTGTAGCTATCGTGTCCACGATTTTCCATGATTTACAAGCGACGGTGCATTAAAAATACTTTTTGTTAATTATTGGCACATATTACAAATATCAGTTCTTATTTGTTCCAGAAACTTTGGAAAATGTTGCCGAAGTGGAATTTCGGGACTGCTTAGAAGTTAACAATGTGCTGATATGTAAACTCAGGTACAATTAAGGCTGAGATTAGTAACAGCTCGTATGAAATTTAAGTTTAATTTTAATTTTACTGAGTTTAAGAATATAAGTTATGATATGTAAAGTCAGGTACACTAATGAGATAAAGATTCCACTGGAAGTCTTTCAGAATATACCAGCTTATCGTATTGAGAAAAGAGCAGACAATATGAATGAATACCTGCAAAAGCAACTAATACAGACAATACAGGCATTAAAACAGCGACTTCAGATTTTGGAGAGACTGAGAACCTTCTATACAAACTTTGGCATGCAACTTTGGCACAATTAAGACTCAGATTTGCAACGGGTCGTACGAAATTTAAGTTTGATTTTAATTTTGATAATATTAGCTTTGAAGAATTCAAGTTAAATGCAAAATGCTTGGTTAAAATTCAATTGATGCTTTTATCAACAGTATTGTTGTTATGCTATGCTAACGTTTTTGTTTCAGAAATGCACTCCCGGAACCTCAAGCAGCATTAGTACTGAACAACATCTGACTTCTAATAAAGTGAATGTTTTGTGCTGAATATTAAAAAATAAACTTGGACAATTGAACACATTTTAATAATGCAAGATATAGAGAAAGTATAGCATACCAGTTCACAATACCTACCTCCAATAAAAAATAATGGTTGCCTTCAGTTATAGAAAGCGATTCCGGTGGTGTGGTGGACGTATTCGAAAACTAGACTGCAATTTTAAACTTTCAATCTAAGTGCTGTAGTGCGCGCTGTCCGGAAGTTTTACCAGTGTTTAGTTTTTTGGTGTTTTATTTCTTTATTTACAGAAGCAAATGTGTGCAGACACAGACACAAGCTAAAGCTAAAAGCTCACTAAACCAAAAGATTATGCATTTTTATTTTTAAATTATTCATTGTCCAACTGTCTCTTAAGCTGACGTAGTGGCTCCAAAATAGAGCTGGCCGAATCAGACTGAGATGATCCACTTCTGTGGATAAGAGCCGATCGCCTAGGTTCGTACCACGGAATGCGCTGAATTCGTTTTCGGCTGCTTGATGTCAAGTCAGAGCTGTCGTATGGTTTGCTGCTGCTTGTAGCCGAAGCTGAAGCTGGTGGCTTTTTCGATGTCACGCGGGGAAACTTCACCTTTTCAGAATGATGTTCTTTGGGCTGGGCAGTTGTTCTAGAAAACCAAGCAGTTTCTTCAAACGGTGTTAATTGCTTAACGGTTTATTGTTAACGGTGTTAATTGTCTTGCATGCAGATAGTTCTCAAAGGAGACTGGCTCCTAAAAAATTATAGTTAGCTTATTCCCAACCAAAAACAAGGTTAACATATCAAAATTAACAAGAAACGTAGAAGAGCGGCAACGAATATACCAAACAGGAAAACGAAAAGTGTCAAAAACACATTCTAATGTACGTGGCAAAGTAATGATAGTAAGGGATCAGGGTAGGGCCACCCCTGACGAAGTTATGAGAAGAAACGGTAGAAAGTCGGTTTTTGAATTCCACTATATTTACAGCACTAACGATTTGTTCATCAAGAGAGTTTCATACATGAATTATTCTTTGTTTTCTTTTTATTGTTTTCTTTATTCATTTTCATTATTCTTTTTCTTTATTCTTTTTCTTAATTCTTTTTCTTTATTCTTTCTTTGCGAAAAATGTTTACGAATGTCTAAGTTTGCGCATTTCTACATTAATTTTTAAGAATGACCTTTAGTACTTAAAGTAGGAGTAAATTCGAAGAAATCTGAAAAAGTTAAGTCGACTAAACCATGGAGCATTTCGTAAACAAAAATCATATCTTTACTATCCCGCCTTTCCTCCAAAGAGGGAAGGCTTAAAATTTTCAAACGTTCATGATAAGGAAGGATGGAAAGCCCTGGCAATCGTCTAGTAAATAAACCGTTGAACTCGTTCAATCAAATCAATGTCTTAGAGCAAAAAGGGTGACCAGACTTCAGAGCCATATTCTAGCTTAGGACGAACATACGTTTTATAAATTTTTATTAAAAATTCCCTATTACGAGAATTTAAGGCAGAGTATATTAGATTTACCTTTTTAAACCAGCTTTTGCTAGTTCTTCACGTTTTGAAAGACTTAAATTTTCTTATAAAACTATTCCTAGATCAGTAAAACTATTTGTGGCTTCCAAATTTGAATTTCCAAGACGATGCACATTTTCTGGATTTCTGTTGCCAAGCTGCATGACAAAAAATGATGCAGCGAGCGTCAGTTGTCTCGAATTTGCAATTCATAAGCTCTATTCAGTTTTGTCTGAAAGCAAAATTGAGTTATATGCAGAAATTGTTCAAATCAAAAAAATTGTCAAAATGTTCATTTCAAAATTACAGATTTATTCGTTTGCTATGTAGTAGTGGTTTAATGAGTTAATTAGTTATCTTGAGGCAAATGGAATATTAAACACCGAGCTTAGAGTTATAGGCTATAAAATTTTTGGCATCGTCTGCATAGAGTGTGATTTTTAACTTGTCTAAAACAGTGGAAATATCATTTATGTAAATTAAGAAAATTAGTGGACTCAAAATACTACCTTCATTAATGAATCTAAAAGCAACATTAGAAATAGTAGGTTGAATGTTGCTGATTTCAACAAATTGTTTCCTATTGGAAAGATAATTTTCAATCCAAGCTAGTAGTTTTCCATCAATGTCTATGTTTTTGAGAATTGGAAGCAGTTTTGCATGAGATACGGTATCGAAGGCTTTAGCAATATCTAAGAAACTTACGTCTGTCATTAATTTGTTGTCTAGAGCATCAGTCCAAAGATTTGTACGTTTCTAGTAATTGGCTAACAGTGGATCTGTGTTTGCGAAAGCAAATTGAGCGGTGTTTAATATTCCATTTGCCTCAACATAACTAATTAACTCATTAAACCACTACTACATAGCAAACTAATAGGTCTGTAATTTTGAAATGAACATTTTGACAATTTTTTATGGATTGGAACAATTTTTGCAAGCTTCTAATCATCCGGGAGTTCTGAGAATTCTAACTTATTTTGAAAAATAAGAAAATTAAAGGTAATAGCCAGCACTTGAGCAAGTTTTATAAGAGTTTATGGTATACCATCTCGTCCCATGCTATATTTGACTGACATTTTCTTGGTTAATTTTGGTTAATAATACACTTTGGCTAATGTCCTCCATTACGAAGAGCTACTTCCAGCAACTAAAAAGGGTCACCAGGTATTTGATAAAGGTATCGAATGATATAATCAATGTCCTCTTCGAAAAATTCACTCACATCTACAAAATTCTGAAAATTAAACGTCTCTTCAAAATTCCGTTAAATTTTTCGAAATCCAAAATTTCAAAATAATCTGTGCTCTGTTTCAAAGAGAATTTGTTAAGCTCATTTTAACATAAAGATGGCTTCTTAACATCAAGTAATGAATGAGTAATCATACTAAAGTTGATGTCTGCAAAAGGAAATTTTGAAATAATTAAAGGTAATTTTCTAGATCTGCCATACAATATATATTTCAAATTTTCTAGAAACTGACGTGAAAAGAACGCTAAACTATATAAAACGTCTGTAGGTTGTTCTGAGCTACTGTTACAATACACATTCACATATTAAAAGTGTGAAGAAAGTTTAAAATGCTGAGATGGCGACGTCATTATGACATTCAGCTAAAGAAATGATCTTTACTTGATGATTGCCGGCCATATGCTCGGAATGCTGATTCTGAGTTGGAGGCAACATATACCACGGCAAACGTTTCCTATGGCTGACTCTAAAATGGATGGAAGTGCGCCCACCGGGAAAGAGCAAGGATCAAAATATAATTTTCCGGAGAAATTGGCGGGTGTACTGTTGAGTTAATTCCCTCCAGTGGTCGCTTAATGGTGGGTAAGCTCACAGAATTCCGTATAGTTTGACTTTTATCTGAAATCATTGAAATTGAGTCAGTTCCCACATCTGACGTTTTAGTTATCGTCAAACGACTTCTTTGAACCCTGTCAACCAATGAGTAAGAGAGTTTGCATTTACATAACTTATTGCGCACTATTACCAAGGTTTCCAATCCAAAGATTAATCGACAGGTCCTCGATGTGGACTAACTTGCTAACAGTTAGCATATCAGAACTGTTAGCATGTCATAAAATAGCTGAGCTTTGAAGTTCTTGTAATTTCTTAAGCTGCATGCAAAGTATTTCTATTTCAGCGAGCTTTTTGCTAAACTAATAAAAGGTTACTTTGCTTTTTAGTTATGTACTCTGAGGTTCAGGAACTTCACAATCCTAATAGAAAGTAACACAGTACGGCATCACAAATATGACCGCCATGCATGTTAAGGACAGCGACACTGTTGATTTTATTGCCTTTGTGTTTAAGAACAGTCATATGATGGTGAGAGTAAGTCACCTCGCACAGTTGCAATACATACCGGCTTCCCTGACAATATTCAGCAACGGTTCGCACATGACGCAATTTTGAACTTGGCAAGGTTTTCGGGACAGATGATGAAGTCATTGCTGAAAGAACTTTTCCAACTGTTGAGAAGATGACGCACAGAAACGACCCTGACAGGCCAATGCAATCAAACATATAGTTCTGTTATCAGTTAAGGAAAGTACCTGAATAAGTAAAACTCACTACAATGTGAAACGAGGTTTGCTAAAGCGTACAAAAACCAGACTAAAGAAGCCCCGTAACTAATTCTCCTTGAATACAC
>JASAND010025198.1:0-30475 GCA_030248195.1 Trissonchulus latispiculum
CGGATTTCATTCCCAAGAAATCTAAAAATTTTCGACCAATTTTTATCGTAATCTAAGTTTTGTTTCCACGATCGAATAGAGCTGGTTCCGCTGCATATTTTTGCTCCAAGAAGTTTTCCACGAAAATGCACCCAATTTCCGTAATTCCCGGTTTTCAATATTTCCGGATTTTGAAAATTTTGTCCAATACACACAAGATGGGTACCCGCGAAAGCTCTTATCGCGCTGAACAATTTGTAATAGAATGGAGTCTTGAAAATGCACTCAATTCCCGAAATTCGCGAAAACCGGATTTTCCGGATTTTAAAAATTTTCTCTAATATACACCAACAATATGGGTATCATTCGAAAGCTCTTGAGGAGCTGAACAAATCTTGTAATAGGGCCATATATTTCTGAAAAAGCACCTAAATCTCGGAATTAACGAATTCCGGATTTCAGTCTAGCTTGGAAGTTTTTCGTAAATTCCCAGAACTGGGCTCATTTCTGCAAGTTGGTTCTATAACAAAATTTGTTCAGCTCATCAAGAGCTTTCGAATGTTACTCATATTGGTGGTATTGGAGAAAATTTTTAAAATCTGGAAAATCAGATTTTTGCAAATTCCGGGACTTGAGTGCTTTTTCACGAGTCCATTCTATTACAAAACTTGTTCAGCGTTATAAGAGCTTTCAAATGATATCCATCTTGTGGGTATTGGAAGAAATTTTCAAAATCCGGAAATTTTGATAACCGGGAAATCCGGAAATTGGGTGCATTTTCGTGAAAATATGAATCTCAGAGCAAAAATATGCAGCGGGACAAGATCTATTCGATCGTGGAAACAAAATTTAGATTGCAATAAAAATTGTTCAAATAACTAAAAATTTTAGATTTTCCGTGAATGAAATCCGGAATTCCGGATTTTTCCAGATTTTCGAAATCTCGACTTCCCGAGGATTCTAAAAATATATACATTGTTGGGGTTTACTCCAATGGTTAATCTGCTATAAACGGCCAAAGTTTGTACACACATTTTTTGGTCGTACTTATATATAGTTTTAAATTGAATCCAACTGAGCGGCGGTAAATCATCTCACTTGTCTCTCTTTTGGGTACAACGGGGAATACTAGGGTTGCAGGATAAAATGAAAAAAGGTGACAGTCATGTACCAACCAGAAATTTGGCCACGACCTAGGCGACTTAGCCAGCAGTGCATTTGTGGTGCGTTCCCGAAGTTTCTGATAGATCTATTCCCACTTGATACGTCTGTTTAGTTTCAGCTGTTCTCTTCACTAAAATCGCATTAGTTTGCATCCAAAATCAGAAAGCTCAACTTCATTTATTGGTCGATTATCACCAGGATTCGCTGACATTAACAAATAGTATTGTGCAAAAGGTGTTCAGGAAAAGTCGAAATAGAACTATAGCTTTTCAGGTTGTTAACCATTTTACTGAGCTTCACCCGAAAAAAGACTATTTTATTACAATGATTCCAGTCTTTCCAGGTTGCGAATTTTGTATAGTAGCATGAAAGATAATCCAAGTCTGTGACTTAATAAAATTTGCCTTCTATTGCACCCACCAACCCACCTTCCGCCTCAGGCGAAACAAATAGTATATAGAACATTCTGAAAGGACATGGTTTGGATTCTAACCTTTGCAGTAAGAAAACAGATTTTCGTGCTCTTTCCTTAATGCTTCAGAAAACTTTCGTTTTCTTCTCTGCTCTGCCAAATAAATAAAGAGAATTAGGTCAAAAGGAGTTCAGGCCAGGTTTTTGTGTAGAAACAATTGAAGAGTCTGGACATTTACATTCCCTGTTACTGTATTATTAGTGGCCACTGGCTGGTCAGTACTACAGTGCATTTTGGTTCTCGGCTGTAGAACCAGGCTCATACCGTACTAAAATAACAAGATACTTTCTGTGCATGACGTAGGCATAATTGTATAGCTATGAAAACTTTTGCTTTGCAAGGTGTTGCTGCGTTTCAAATGATTCCCGTGATTTAGCTATTTTAGCTCACAATTAAAATTCAGGACAATTTTAGAGCCGTCCATTTGACACGCCAGATCTGACTTCTGCTTGTTTTATAGCATTCTTGGAATGAATCTTTTCGGATGCAAATTCTGTACGGAACCAGAAGAATCAGAAACTGGGCTTAAAGAATGTGATAGAAAAAATTTCGATTCCTTACTTTGGGCCCTCATCACAGTGTTTCAGGTACGTAGGGGAAAGAGGCAAAACCATTTTAAAAATCAAAAAGCATACTGCCCACCAAACCCAATTTATAATTACATCATAGAGGTGTTTTACAACCGGAAACTGTTTCGTTTAATCAGTTGTTGGTGAATGAATGCTAAAAGTATATATACTAGTAGTATTTATCGAGTCTCTTTCAAAGTATTCGAAATTATTGTAATTTAATCGCTGCGAGAATTCCAAGATTAAATTTCGGACAATCTTAATCTGAATCTAAGTTTAAGGGAAATCCTAATTACTTTCCGTGAGTTACTAATCTACTCTCCGCGAAACCAAAGTTTGTTCCATACTCCGTGGCCTGCTGCATGTTTCCATCAACTTGGCCGTTCTGTTCCATTTTAACTCGCTGTCACTTTTGCACTTTACACTTTTTACGGTTATGGGTTGCAGTTGTTTTCTCCTTTGTTATTTGCGTTTTACATAATTATTTAATTGCTAGCATTTTAAGGTACAACGTTGATACATTTTGCACGTTTATGCTAAATTAAACATATCAGATTAGTCTTTAAGGATTATGTTGATCTGATGCTTAAGTTGACTTCGTCACAAGATAATGCTGAAACCTAAGAAATGCTAATTTCCGCATTTATGCAAGTGCAATTCAGTGTTGTTATAATTACAAAATTTAAACATTAATAGCTGGTACTTTGCAATTATTATTTTAAACAGCATTTTATGTTGACAGCATTTAGTTTCTATGATTTTTATTTTTTGTTGTTTTAATTTACTTTTGTTTATTTCTTTGTTTGTGTTAACAGCCTGCTTGGTATGGTTTTGTTTGGTGGAAAATTCTGCAGCAGGCCGTCCGGAGAGACCTGCACCTGTCAGGAGGTTTTGCGGGCAGATGTGGACTGCATCTGTGATCGCAAAAATTTCGACACTCTTATGATTGCAGCCTTGACTGTATTCGTGGTAAGTGAAGGCACCTCTTGCCATGGCTTTTGGAAAAACAAACTTGTTCTCAAAGTTGGGCTAAGTAGCTAACTTTTAAACCAGATTTTGATGTTGATAATATATACTGTCCCCTACCTAATTGCATATTGAAATATACAATGACTGATGACTAATAGCAGTGAATTGTCCATTTAGCGTTAATACAATTTACTCAAAGCTGGAGTCGAACCCAATCAAGATTTAGATCCACATTCATTTCGAGACATATGTCGTCTCGAGTAGTGTTTGAGGCCCGCCGGCCGCCGGCCGACGACGTTTGCTCGCCGGCCGGCCGCCGGCTACCGGCTGGCCGGCCAGCCGGCTATCGGCCAACCGGCCGGCCGGCCGGCCGCCGGCTGGGATACAAATCACCAATCAGAAATTTACAAAATAGAGCAACTAAGCTTAAAATGGACTCCAAATCTAGTTTTGCTAATTTTTTATGCTATGCTTTGCTATTTTTGTAGCATAACATCCGAAAATAAATATCTTAGCAGTTATAATAACTGCACTGCAAACTGCTCTAGGCCGGTAGCCGGCCGGCCGGCCTACGGGCTCACCGGCCGCCGGCCGGCCGGCAGCCGGCCGGTGAAACCCCGGCCGGCCTCAAACACTAGTCTCGAGAGTCACACTAATTTTGCTCTTTTTCTGTAGTCAACTTTTTTGGGTGCACTAGCTATCTATTACAATAAAAAATGGATACAAGAATGATGGAATACAAAAAGTCATGAACGGACCAAAGATTGATACGTCGGCAAATACGTTCATAAGATTTATTACAATAAAACTACTCTGTCTGGCTAAGATTGATTTTTTCGGACACTCTCGCATCGATCCTTTTTTGGGAAAATTCATTCATTGATAGTAGGCCTCATGTGTTATTCTGTTCTCATGAAAATGGTTTTGTTTCTATTAAATCCTAAACTTTACTATGAAACAGGACAGAAGTATTCAGAGTTGACATTTTATGACCTAATAATTTCAGATTCTCACACAAGAGGACTGGAATCAGGTGTTGTTTAATGGGATGTCAAAAACGTCTCCCTGGGCTGCCTTATATTTTGTTGCCTTGATGACATTCGGGAATTACGTTCTCTTTAATCTTCTGGTAGCCATCTTGGTTGAAGGCTTTCAAGAAAGCAAAGAAGTAGGTTCTCCAAATATGAATGTGCCAGCTTGTAGTAGGCAGGGTCATGCAGGAGTTTGCCGAAATATACTGAAAGTTGAAAACTTGTCCATGTACTTGTACTTGTACATTTAATGTAATATATATTTCACTATATGTAATATTTATATAATTTATATGTAATGTAATGTATGTAATATATATTGTAGTTTTGAGGAACAATCTGGCTTTCTGACATTATTTATTTACCATATATAGAAACTTCAAACTCTTGAGTTTTTATTAACTTTTTATTAAATTATTAAAGCATATTTGTAGTTTCATGTTGGAAGAATCAACCACTAAGTGGAAAGCTTTCAAATCTATGCCTTAGTGCCACTGTGGTTACACCACACTTTTTAGCAAGCTGCGCGCGAATGATCAAAAAGACTATTATTGTACTGATTCGATCGGGAAAATTAGAAAGAAAGAAAGTGCTACCAACTTTGCTTTGACAATATCTCCCCTCCCCCCGCCAGTGACCTTTGGAAAGTTTGTTGGATTTTGCAGGAAGAAAGACGTCAGCAAGCCGAGGAAACCAAACTTTGGGAGGAACAAGAAGCCGAGAGAATGAAAAAAGAAGAGGAGATGATGTTGTTCAAAACGCCCAGTCAAAATTTTGTGTTCGCTGAACCAGATGAAGGTGATATTTGTACCTGCGGAGGAGCTGATGGAAATGCACTGGATAAAGGTAAAATTTAGTCTTGGATTTTAGATAAAAATGTCCACTTTTGCTTTGCAATTGATTAGCTATAGTATATTTAATAGTTTACATCAAATGAAATGGGCAGGCTAGAAGATCGGCAAAAAAGCTTGCATGGCTTGAGGCGAATGTTTCTTAGAAAAGCATTCTGTGCCAAGTATTCGAGTAAACTTATTTCCGACTTTCGCAGCCACAGTTTCTGTATGCCGAGGCCTAAAAGCCTTCGTCCGATGGTGAACTATGTAGGTTCCATACCAATACTTATATAATCAAAGATACCATTGAGGTCAATGTTTAGCCATAAAAATCAATCGCGTGGCTTATTTAACATACAAGGCAAAGTATAATAAATAAAAATTTTAAATATTAATTAAAGCCTATAAGGTAAAGCACTAAAATTTTTTATAGAAAATCGTATACTTTCTTTCCCATTGCTCATTCCCTACTATGGTGCCCCCAACGGATCAACAAACTTGATATCAGTGGCGCCACCTGGTCTCAATGCTCCTCAGATTGTTCAAACGTCGCCAACACCGCAGGTACAGTGCTAACTCGCCCCTTAGATTGCACTCTACATATTTCAATGGTCGCTCAGGAAATACACTTATGGGATTTATGTAGCATGAAAAACACGTCCAAGAAAGAAAGAAAAATAAATCTAAAATTGACTAAGTAAAACTATATTAATTCTAGGGTTCACCCTATCAGCCAGATCATACCTTTATGGTTCAAGTGTTGCCCAGGGTAAGAAATCTGATTTCTTTAACTATTCCCCCTCCAACTCGTTTGGGGTGGAAACAGTTAAATTTGGGTCATCTGTATTAAAATGTATTTAAACGTAGAGATAAAGGTGATAAAAGCTACCGGAGGTTTTCAGGGGTGCTCAGCAGGAATCTGAAGTTTTTCATTTGAGATTTGAGATTTGAGATTAATTATAAGTTTATGTTGTAACTTAAGTTGTAAGCTTACACTGAGCTAACGAAAAACTGAATCGAAAAATGAACTTCAGATTCGTATTCAGTTTTCTTTATGCTACTTTTTAGCAAAATCGAAGACAGAAAATTTTTTGATTCCCCGTGGTGCCCTCTAGCGATTTATGACAAAGTTAACTATAAATACTTTTAATATTCATGATTTTGTAAAATTCAAAATTTCAAAATGTTTAGTTTTTAGTTAAAAAATTGGTCACAAATATCTCCGGCCTGTGTCATTTCTGCATATTACACATGTGAGTACTTTAATGAGAGAATATTATGACTACCAGTTTTGGGGGAAATAGTCAAATTGAGTTTTCTGGGAGGGGATAGTTAAAGAGATCCAAGAAATCTGTTCATGTTTAACTAGTACAATGTTTTTATAGATTTTGATTAATGGAGTTTTGAGTGTTTAGATAAAAAATTTTGGATACGAAATATATGTTTTTGGAAATTTTTTTACGTTTTAAAGAACTCATGGAGCCTTTCTAGTTGTTCAATCCCATCAATTCTGTCATTGGGTTGAATTGAGGATTCGATTTCTGATTGTTGTTGCGATTTTAGGTTTCAACAATCGATTCAGGGTCATCTGGTGAAAATTTGATGCTCCAGTTGCCTTCGCCAGCAGAAATACCGTCAGGAAATAGTCGTCGAATGTCTGGCGGCGGAAATTCCCCCAGGTATTTTGTGGTTCCAAAGCTTCCGTTTTATTTTCTACCCTTTTAGCTTCAGTACCGTACATATTTCCCCGCAATTTGGGCACAGCTTCTTACTAGTCAATTCTGCATGCAGTTGTCACATTTTTACAAAATTAATTACAAAGTTACAAAATTACGAATTCCAAAATGGTTACAGTAACTAAATTTTGGATTAATTTGCTAAATTAACTAAGCCAGTCTCCTCAACAAAAGGTTTTTAGATGATAAAGCTGCTATTAGTAAATATGTAATGCAAAGAAGTAGATTTTCGCAATCACATGCACTTTTCCACTTGCAATAGCAAGAGTTAATAGAAACACTCTTGCTCATCATTTTTGCCTCCTATATGTTTGCTACTTTTTACGGACCTCGTAAACATTTAAAATTCACAAATCCGAAATAATTTGCCAAGACTAGTTCACCTGTCTAAGGTTTTTGCTTGCTTAATGGTGATTATTTCCTTCCTGGTATTGGTGGTGGTTTTGTGGCTTTTGGCTTTCGTGAACGACCACCAAATGTCGCTGTCCAGTTGGTAGACCAATATGATATTATGGTCATACTACTGTATTGCGATGCACATAGCCTTTTGTGGGGGGGGTTTATGTACTTTATTCAATTTTTAAAGAACGCATTTCTCCAGAGAAGCTAAGTACAAGCAGATTTTTAAATTATCAGAACAGAGCCGAGTTTTGTCTTTTTTGGCTGTAAAATTTATTCTGGGAACATTACATGGCGAAGAGCGTTCCTTAAACTGAAGAAATGGTGGTGGAAGAGACAGCTTTGCTATCTGGGATGGCGGGGGGGGGGCGGTATCATAGCTAGGCTTTGATTCTTTACGTGGTCTTTAGACGGTCCCTGTCCCTGAAGCAACGGTGTCGTTCCGGCTCCCTACCAGTGGCTCCCTTGACAGTTCATCCCATCTGGTTGCCGGCCATGTATCCCACTGCTCGGCCTTCCTGCATTACCAGTCGTCACCCGTCCACCACTTCATCGAAACGATCGGGCGGTCAGCTTTCCGAAATAAATTCCGAAGGTTCGTCAGCGGAGGAAGCGGAAGAGGTCAGCGGTCGACCCCCTTCTCAGGAAGCTCAGGAAAAATCTACCCGGCCCCCTCCGGTCAGAATGTCCTCTACTTTGGACCATTCTCCCGGGAGTGCACTCAGGCAGGTTTTCCGATTATGCACGCCATTTCGTGTTCAATTTCAGCTTGTCTTTCTCTAGCCGTTTTCTTCCTTTTTATTTTGCATGCCGCATTATTAGTTTTTTGTTGTGACCATATATATGCTAATATTTACATAAAGAGTTTCGACTGTGATTCTTATGACTTGTCTCAATGATGCGATATTCTGCTCTGTGTGTGTTTGATCCAGGTCCAAGCAGAGCCAGTGTTCAGCTTAACAAAAACGTATGATAACTGCTTGATCAGAGAATTATTTGTTGGAGAAAGCTAACTGTTTCCTAGTCCTAAACCAAACAAAGTTCTCCTTTAATTAGGAAGTTATGCTTAACTGACCAAGGTTGTTATGTAATATTTGCGTTATATTTGCTTCACTCTATTGCAATAAGCAAGTTCTGCATAAGAATCTACATACCATTGCTGAAAGCATCAGATTTCTTGCAAATTTTTTCAAATTCTTTCAAATTTATTTCTTCTTAATTCATAATCTTTTAATGTTTTAGCTCCGCACTAAGTCGTCAATCTTCGGGCTCTGCCAATACGGAATATTCCCACTGTAACGGCGGACCCCCCTCAGCCCCCCAAATCGTTCTACCACCATCCCAATCCTGGCTTCCAATTCCGGTAACTTCGGTCTCCTCTATGGTATCCTCGCCTGGCAGCGCCCCAGTGGTTCCCGGACAGCCTGTATCGGAATCTGTACAGTTCCTTCCGGCGACAGCCTACTTCAATTGCACAGCGTAAGCATTAGGAAAAACTAACACTGTAACTTAACTCAGTGTTGTATATATTTGCGCAACCTATTTAGAAGCATAACTATGCTTGGGTTGCTTGGGGGGTGTTTTAATCCCACCAGACCTGGAGTTCACCCCCCCCCCCCAGAATCCAGATTTTTCTGGTTTTTTGGCCAAAAACCGGAAGCTGTAAACTTATCATAGGTACAAAACGATTATTCACTCATGAACAGCTGTGCTATATCTTAAGCTAGCTTCGATCAACTAAGTTATGCCATGATAACGACAACAGTGGATCAAAAGTCACGTAACTCTTTAGCTTTTATACACACAAAGCTGGTTCAAGTACACTTTGCAAAATCTGAACTAAGCTGTTATGTAATAATCTTTTAACCGGAAACTTTTCAAGCTAATATGATGAGTTCAATTAGCACACGTAGTTTGAAAACAAATTTAAGTCGACGAAGTTTCGATTTATTTCATGGTAATACATCCACTTTATGTATACTTTTGCTATGTTTGCATTTATATATGTGTAGGACTCCAACTGCACTTGTTCGACATGGTTCCTGGAATTATGGTCCCGGTGGCAGAAATCGAATTAATTCTTGGGCAGGCAGACGCCGAATGTCCTTCAATCCGTATTGCAAAATTCACGGAAAAAAAGCTCTATTGGTAGGCTTCGTTAATTTGATATTAGATACCCACATTTTTTACAGCCACCTCATTCCTGTCGAATCGCCGATAAGGGTACATAGTTATTCCCACATTTCATTCTGTAAAGAGTAAATGAGGAAGAGTGGGAAGCTTGGCTTTTCCTAATAGAAACGGGCTGCGAGATGTTCGGCACATTAAGGCCGAAATCTCGGGAGGGGGGTCCCACTTATCATTGTTCGTCATGTGTTTATATGTGTTTTAACTAAAACGCATCTGATTGGCTAATCACCTACCTTATGTTAAATTTACATACGTGTATAAGGGGACCCCCGAGATCTCAAGGGGGGAGGGGTACCGTCTAGCGTTGTTAAGGGTGTGTTTATATGCAGTCGAATTGAAATGCATTTGATTACTTAGCTACCGTAATCCTCATCAGTGAATATGAACACACAGGCTTAACAAGGCTAAGCGGGACCCCCTCCTGAGATCTCGTGGGAGGGCTTATACACGTAAATTTAACATAAGGTGCGTTTTAGTTCGTTTATCAGATGCGTTTTAGTTCAAACGCATAGCACATGACGAACAATGGTAAGTGGGACCCCCCGAGATTTTGGATGTAGTGTGCCGAGCATCTCGCAGCCTGTATCCATTTGGAAGAGCCAAGCTTCCCGCTCTTCTACTTTATATACTACTGATTCTGTTCAAATATGTATGTATTTCAACGCCAACAAGATTAGCCATTCCTGACTCCTTTACAGCTTCAAGGGAGCTTCTCTGGCATCGAATATTGTGTACTGTACTACACTGCTAATTGCGATAACTGGTCTGTCTAGATCAAATTAGTAAAAATAGGTTGTTTTCATTGCGAAAACTATTGATAATTAAGGTCAAAATTTTGACTTTCAATCCAATCCACACATTGAGACCATTGTACGTAAATGATGATTGTTTCAGGAGACATACTCCCAACAGAATAGTGCCAGTCGAACTATGTTGGCGGCGCAAGAAGAAGCAGTTCCACGGAGCAAGGGTTGCTGCGATGTATGTGACGACATTTTTGAAATGGTTGGTCAGAGAAGTGGGAACTGTAGGACAAGGCAGTCGCACTGTAATATTGTTGTTGAAAGCACTGGTCTAGTACCTATATTGTAGGCTTGGATTTGTCCTGCTTCCTTCGGTGTTGTCTACTCACGCCTTGTCAACGAAACTGTATATTAGTTTTTATATAGGTCCCTAAAGTCTCAAAAAATTGAGTCGAGTTTTCATTAAAAGATATATAGACTCCAAATCTTTTAGCTCGTTTTCGTAGATCAGGGAAAATTGATAATATATACAATTCCGTGAAGCATGAAAAATTTTCTGAATGTGTTGTTACGAAATTTAAAATTAGGATTAAAGAATTAGTAGTTTGAACTGCGAAACATTGTACTTGTCAAACACATGCTCTCACGAACTTGTAGCAAGATTCAATAGCAAACCAGTAAATCTGGTTTCCCACTGAATGCTACTGTAACTGCGCACGATAGCTATCGTTTGCCTGCACGTCGTGTCGTTCTTGTAGGACAGTAGAAAAGACCGTATATATATAACAAAAATTAATCATTACTAAATGTTACAAAACTTGTTAGAACAGTGCAGCTTTGGAGCTTTACTTCCTTGCGTGACTAATAACAAACAGTAGTTTTAAAGTTAAAGCTACATGTTGCTAATTAAAAAATTGAAATTGTGAATACAATTGAAATGGAATTGGAAATACAATTTTATTGAAATTTTATTCCCCCATACTGAAATAGAACTGTCTATTCCGCTATGCAGAGCGAAGTTGCTGTGGCTGTCAACTATTTTGTAGTCTTGTTCGTTAACACGTTATTTCTGTAATAGCTGTAGAAATCAGCACGACTGCACCGATTGTAGATGAACTGTGGATAAAATTTAATAAAGTTTACTGTAAACAAAATAATGTTTTAGTTACCAATTGACACCAAACTAAGGATCGCGACTGCATGGAATCGGACCAAGCTTAGTAAAATATACACAACAATAGATATATATTTTTATCTATATTAGTTAATGTAGCTGTGAACTTGAATTTTCATGAGTTTGAGGTAATATTTCGAAACTTTGTAAAATTGAATTTCAACATCGAGACAAAATATTAAAAAAGGTTAACTATTATTATTAATCTAGGTCTGTTTTAGATATTTGCTCGATTCCTGGCAAACTCTCGTTTCTCCCATCGTCGTGATTATTCTGTGTTTCTTTTTCATCCAAAAAATAAGTAAGTTTAACATTTAGTTACAGAGTTTCAGTGAAAGGCGAAAGCTTATTCCCAGAAAAATACGTGCACAAACTTGGCAAATAATCTGATCAGACTGCATACTGCATATCTGCTTGTATAACTTTAGTTTTGAGTATGTAAAATAATGATACATACTTGCTTACTTAATACTTGCTTTATGATTTTACTTAGTTTTAAACACCCTTACCTTAGACTTTTTTAAAGCCACCTCACCCCAGTCGGTTTACAGGTTAGGGGTAGCAATGTCAGCAATTTATATTTTAGACTTAGGACCAAATGCACCTACTTAACGGAAAAGAAATGGTTTGATTTTGGAGTTCTGTTCTTCATCGGCTTGAACTGTATTACTTTGGCCATGGAAAGACCTAACATAAGACCGGACAGTGGGGTAAAGTGTTATTAAACTATTATTATTATCTATCTATTAAATTATTATTTGACCGGACAGTGGGGCTTTTGTTCAAATTAATGCTTGTTCAGTAACTCGTAAGTACTGTAGTGCTACAGGCTAAATTAGATGTTGTAGCATCACTTCATTAACCCTTTAGACACATTTAGACTTCATCAGGAAGATGTGGTTTTATAATGACTCCGACCGACAGCCAGGTTTTGTCCCTGAAAATAACAATCTGCTTTTCAGAGGATGGACTGGTGATGTAATTTTTAATGTATCGTCTTAAAACTTTGATAATCTCTATCTAGTAGTCTAAGTTAAAAAATTTTATTGTTTAGGAGAGACTGTTTTTAACAATCACCAACTATCTATTCACTGCTATTTTCACTGCTGAAATGGCTGTAAAGGCAAGTCTGATTTCTGAAGACTGAAAGAATGAGTATCAGGAGTTTGATTATCATTATAGTTTGACCGTAGTTTGATGGTTTACGTCAATGGAGCGGTTGGAATATCTCTCAATTCGCGAAAACAAGAATCAATTGAATGAAATATTAATAAATAAATATTAAATGCTAATGTATGTAGTCGTCAAATTGCTAGTAGTATTGATTTGATTAATTCCTAGACCCTCGGAAGCATTAAAACAACTGTTTGTGTTATTGTATTTATTATTATTATTATTATTATTATTATTATTATTATTATTACTATTATTTATGATATGTTATTTTTTGTCATTTTAGGTGATTGCAAAAGGTTGTTTCTGGGGTTCCGATGCCTACTTCAAGTCTGGCTGGAATATTATGGATGGTACTTTAGTCATCATTAGTCTAATCAACATTCTCTTTGATTTGGCCGCCGAGGGATCTCCCAAGATTTTTGGAGTGATTCGTGTCTTAAGATTGCTAAGAGCTCTAAGACCTTTGCGGTAATTTATATTATGCAACCAGGTTAATGCAAATAATCCTATCAAAAATCGTACAATTTTGTTGTTCCAATAGATATTGGAAATATGAAAACATCAGAACTAGAACTACTCTCTGTGCAATGCGTTCTATTTGGTGCTGTCCCCGGACTTTAAATAAAGTTTTGTTAGTTAATTACATTTCTGCATCATAATCCTTGCTCAATCCTCGACCATACTGAAGTGACTGTTTCCCCGTGTTGTTTGTTTAGGGTCATCAATCGTGCGCCTGGAGTCAAATTAGTGGTGCAGACCTTAATTTCTTCACTTAAACCTATCGGGAACATTGTTCTGATCTGCTGCACATTTTTTATCATTTTTGGAATACTAGGTGTACAGGTAAGGCAACATTAGAGATAAATAGCACGACAGGAAGAGAAGTGGCTTCCAGGTTCAGGGCGCCACGAGAAAGTCAAGACACAAAACTAAAAGTTTGAAACAGGAGAAACCTTATGTCCACTGTTCATGCTCTTACCTAGATACAACTACAGTACTCTCACCAGGACCTGACTCAATGTCTAATAAAAAGTACATTGATTATTTCAAACTTAATAGTGAGAGTATAGTTGGTGCTGACCACTGCGCCATCCTACAGTAGGTTACCTACAGAAAGCTGCCGGTGCATATGTTTGCATTCAGATCTCGAGGTCAGGAGAAAGAAAAGACTCTTGCGACCGTGTCTTCCTAGGGGATCCCATTTCTTGACCAGTAAAGGATGTACAGGATTGTGCTTTACCTAGAACCCAGGATTGTGCTTGATTCTCGTTGTCGTCGTCGTCCTTGTCGTATTGTGCTTAATTTCCAAGAGGATTAGCGAATACTTTCTGGTAGGAGTGATTGGAAAATCAAAACACAGTTGAACTGTTGGCTTTTAAAGATGCAAAAGCCTTTGACCAGTTTTGAATAACATTTATGTGTTCGTCGACCAGCCTGTATTTACTTAATTTTCCTGCTGTAGACTGGAAAAAAGCAGAAAGCAAAATACATATTTGTCTAAAAAGAGGCACTTTTTCGACTGCTTCTTTTGTGTTTCAGCTATTCAAGGGTATGATGTGGCATTGCGTTGGACCGGACATCCGAAATGTCACCAACAGTTCGGAATGTCTGGACGATCCCAGAAACGAATGGACCAATCAGCGATACAATTTTGATAATCTGGGACAGGTTGGCCAATTTCTTAGTCCTTGCCGTATTCTGCTGTTGAGTCAGCATAATTCATCCTAAAATAAGAATGAAAAATAAAATGAAAATATAAATACTTTAAAATTAAATATTTTTCCTTTATCCCTATTTTTTCAGGCACTAATGTCTCTATTTGTCTTGTCGAGTAAAGACGGCTGGGTCAGCATTATGTATCAAGGTATCGACGCTGTCGGAGTTGATCAACAGGTAATAAGAAGCGCCATTTATTTAACACCCGTTGTGTCATTAACATTAACATTTCAGTAACAGTAACAAAAAGCTATTGCCTTGGCAACTGGATTTACGGGCACAGTTGTTAGAGTATAGTGATGCAATGTCACATATTGAGATTGGACTGTAGCACCTGAGACCAGAAAAATTCAGATAATCAGCTTCTGGGAAAGGCTTGGTGAACGCTTGAATCTGAGTGTGTATAATTCTTTATGATCCAGTAATGTTAATTCAAAACTTACAACTCATAGTTCTGTAAGCTCTTTGTAAATGTTAATGAAAGCTCATCTATTGTCTTTGTAGCCCATTCTAAACTACAACGAATGGCGCATGCTTTACTTCATATCATTTTTGCTCCTGGTCGGTTTCTTTGTCCTGAACATGTTCGTTGGAGTGGTCGTGGAAAATTTCCACAAATGCAAAGAGCAGTTGGAAGCTGAAATGAAGGAAAGGTCCAGACTAAAAAAGCAGCAACGTATGATGCGAAAACAGATGAGTCGACAGCAGTTGCTGAAGAAACACAAAAAGAGTAAGGTTTCACCTGCTAACGTCTGACCGATAAAGATGTAGAAAGCGAAATTCTTTTTTATATCTCAACTCGTTACCTGCTTAAAATAATATTTTCTAAGCTTGCGAGCCATCAAGATGAGACCTTTGAAACGTAGTATGCAACTGTAATATTATGTAACATAGGATATTGAAATGGAAATTAGTCTTTTTAGCAACAAGCAACGGAAAATTTCTCAAAGTGGAGTATAATTCCTAGCTGACTGTTTAACTTCTTTATGCAATCTAAATTTTTTTGTTGTTTCCTGTTTCATCTCTACAAATGTAACGTACATCCATTTTGTCTGTTCTAGAAGTAAACCTGCTGCCTTATTACTATCACTACGGCCCAACTCGAATGTTCATTCATAACACGGTTACCAGCAAATACTTCGATCTGGCAATTGCTGCCGTTATTGGTCTTAATGTTATCACCATGGCCATGGAATTTCATCTTATGCCCGATGGACTAGTCTACGCCTTAAAAATTTTCAACTATTTCTTTACTGCAGTCTTTTGCCTTGAAGCCGCCATGAAAATTGTAGCTCTGGGCATCCGGCAGTTTATTGCTGAAAGGTTTGTGCATATATCTCTTCCGAAGAATGAATGAACGAACGAATGAATGAATGAATGAATAAATGAAAGAAGGCTACTTTAATTTCTTAATGTCTGGGTGTCTTCTTTAATAAAACATACCAATAATCAAATTAATATCAATTTTTTAGCAAATAAATAAAATAAATCTCGTAAAATAATTATAGTGAATAAATTTTGTTCTTTAGATGGAATCAATTGGATGTATTGATTGTGATTTTATCGATTGCTGGAATCGCTCTAGAGGAGCTCAAATCAGATTTCATCCCTATTAATCCAACTATAATCAGAGTTATGAGAGTGCTCAGAATTGCTAGAGGTACTGATTTGATTGAATTAGTTATGTTAAGGTGGTCACTACTGGTTTGTTCTGACTTCGTTCGATTGGCCTACTTTTTGGCACAGATACAGAGCATGGGTGTGGTACAAATATCGGGTACTAAGATCTTAGCCGCCCTCCAGCCGTGTGCAGCCGTCGCTTTTATGTGCACCCCATTTTTCACAACTACCAACATAATTGATTAAAACTTTCAACGGCAAATCGGTCCCCCTTGAAGCTTCGCCTAAAATTTATAAATTTTTGGTCAAGGAAAAGCATGTTTTTATTTTGGTACGTTATTAGGCTGTAATTTAGTATATATAGGTCCCATAGGTGTATTCATTTGTGCCAAATCGTAGGACACTCTGTCAACTTGAACTTCAAAAATTGCTAGATTCTCCATTTTCGGGCAATGGTGCCCCAAAATCAGAAAAAACTCAAATTCGTTGAAATGGAAAATTTTTGAGATATTTGAACTCAGCGCTATCGAAAATACACCTGCACCTAAAATACACGTAGTTGCGATAAATGGTGGTCCGGCAGATAAAAGCGACGGCTGCGCAGCGCTGGATGGCAGCTGAAATTTCAGTACCCAATATTTTTGACCACACATATGCTCTACAATATGTGCCAAAACGTAGGCCAATCGGACAAAGTAAAAACAAAGCAAGTAGAGAAGCCCCCCATAACTAACTTTATCAAGTTGGTAACTATTTATTTACATGATATCGGTTGTATATCCAACTAATATTATTTCATTAGTATTGTCGTCTTAGCGTCTTGCACATTAGAATTAATAATGGATTTCTATGATTAGTAGAATTTATTATGAAACTAACTCTAATTTATTAATCATTCATCAGAGAAACAGAAAATATTAATTGAATAAATTCTGGGTTTAGTTGGAATTAAATATTCATAGAGCAAGAGAAAGTATATCAACAGAGACACTGAAGACTTTTATTAAATTAAATATTAAATTAAATAAATATTAAGTACTAAACTATTCAAATATTGAATGTTTAAATTATGTATTAAATATCATATTTAAATTTACTTTAATTCTTTTAGTTTTGAAGTTATTGAAAATGGCCAAAGGAATAAGATCTCTGCTGGATACGGTGATGCAGGCTTTGCCACAAGTTGGAAATCTGGGACTGCTATTCTTTCTTCTCTTCTTTATCTTCGCTGCTCTCGGCGTTGAGTTGTTTGGAAAGTTAGGCAAGTCTTAGGCTCAACTTAACGCACTCAAAATTCGGTGCGGTAATCGAATAAGCTATGGGTGGACAGCAATAAAACAAAGCTCCCAGCAGAAAGAATCTCAGTTTCTATGGGACTGAAAGACACAGTATAAAGTGCACCTTGAATTATCATAAGGAAACTGTTTGCAACCAAATTTTTAGCCATATTGTATAATTGTTTTTGTGAGGTCAATACAGCCCCACTGACTAATCAGGCTAGTTATTGACAGTTGACTGAAATAAGCATTTTTTGAATGTTCTAGGATTACAGCTAGGACTGGGACAATTTCAATTTTAATCAGACTTTCAATTAATTTAGGTGGCAGGCAGTTAGGTTTCAATTAGGTTTGGGATTTTTTGAGTCATTATGAAGAAAAAGTGCTAAGACCGCAACGCTAATAATTGTCCTCTCAATGGGATCACTCAGTGACTTGAACCGCTGTAGTTGTGCTAGTTAGCTGATTTTCCTGTTTTAGAGTGTTCGGAAGAGCACCCATGTGATGGTCTCGGCGAGCACGCTCACTTCAAAAACTTCGGTATGGCATTTCTGACTCTGTTCCGAATTGCCACCGGAGACAACTGGAATGGAATTATGAAGGTAGTAATTGTGTACCTAGTGGTAACTTCATTAAAGTTATTTAACATTGGTGCGCCTGCTCTCCAAAACCTCGCACCTCAAGAAGTGTATTTGCGAACCCACTACTTCCGAAACCTGAGCTACCAAGCCGCAGTTTCATGAAACTGAAGGAAGCTTGTATCCAAATTCCAAACTGAGGTGACAAGTTCGATATCGATATCGATCCCCGGCTGGGCCAATTTTTTACTTTTCATCTGCGCAAAAATGACGTAAAAAGGTGCATCTTTTTCTCCTAGTCCTTTCTTAAGACGTACACGCTATCTGACGTCCCTCGTCTTTTGCTTAGTCCACCAGCCCTTGGAAGAAGAGCCATTTTCTTGCATAATTTATATTCCAGGATACACTTCGACAAGACTGTGATAATTCCGATAAATGCTTCAAGAATTGCTGTGTTTCATCCATTATTGCTCCTCTTTACTTTGTTGTGTTCGTGTTAATGGCTCAGGTACTTCACATGACTATATCAATTTGTTATTGCACATTTCTTATTTTAATTAAAATTTTTATAAATAATATTAACAAGAACAGTACAGCACGTTCTGCAATTTTTCTAAGCGTTATATGTATAAGTGACATTAATTTCTTCATAAATCTTTCTTGTGATATTTCAAATGCCAGACCAAATGCCGATTCCAGGCTAGAAATGTGTGATATAAATATTTTGTTTGTTAGTTTGTTCTTGTGAACGTGGTTGTGGCAGTGCTCATGAAACATCTGGAGGAAAGCAACAGTAAGAATGCGGATGATGCGGGAACACCCACAGCTCAAGTGACTGATACGGACGCCGGCAACCAGAGCGATACAGAGGGTGATCCACTCTCACCCCCCGAAAACGGATCCGCACCCCAGGTGGTCAAGACTCTACCGGAAGCTAAAACGGTTATTGTAAGCTTTATATCCTTGGCTTAGCAGTTTAGCATTTGGTTATGTTCATTGTGAATGTGACTGTTCTTTGAGATGAATTGCTAGCCAGTCAATAATGACCTTACATTCACTGAAAATAAAGGAAGAAATTCGGCGAATCAGAAAATTCAGGGAAATCCACCTTAGGATTTTTTTGACAACAAGAGGATCATCATATTAACCGAGCTTTCATCAGGGAAAGAGAATATATTAAGGAGGAGTGGAAGGAAAGCGTGGCTCTTCCTATTAGAAACGAGCTGTGAGATGCTCGGCACATCAAGGCAGAAATCTCGGGGGACACTTACCATTGTTCAGCATGTGTTTATATGCGTTTGAACATCTGAGGGGGGTTTCCGCTTAGCATTGTTAAGCGTGTGTTTATATGCAGTCGAACTGACATGCGCCTGAGAGGGTTACGGTAGCTTAGTAGCCAACCAGATACATTTCAGTTCGACTGCATATAAACACACGCTTAACAACGCCAGACGGTACCTCCTTTGAGATCTCGGAGGGTTCACCTTATACACATAAATTTGACATAAGGTAGGTAATTAGCCAATCAGATGCGTTTTAGCTCAAACACATATAAACACATGCTGAACAATGGTAAGTGGTGAATGTGCCGAGCAACTCGCAAGCCATTTCCACTTGAAAGGGCTAAGCTTCAAACTCTTCCTGTCATATACTCTTGATCAGGACCATTCTGTTGTGGAATTGAGTATGACATCCGAGTAAAATATTTGTAAGACATATTACTGTGTATGTAATTTATATAAGCATGAAGATGCTACTAAGTTGTAGTATATATTAAGAGTATTTTGAGGAGGAGAAATCGGAGGACGAAAATGGAAATGCCCTGCAGCCGCATCGCGATGCCACCAAACAGATCTCACTTCCGCCAACCATACCCTTAAATGTCCTTCAAAGAAGTAACTTTATAATTAAAATATAATATTTCAGTTTTTTTAATGAACACAATATATAACCGTGAACGATATGACGAGTCGCAGGATTAGAACATACATAGCTAATGAATGCATTATATTGTTAATCATACTCTAGAGAATTGATATTAATTGAGTGATGACGTTAGGCTATTTTATCTACAAGATGAGCTCAGCTCATATGCTCAAAGTTATTATTAACAGTCTAATGATCAAAAGTATTCATGTGTTCGATATTAGGCTAACTGAGCAGAAAACCCTAGCGTTTAGACTGAAAGTCAGAAAATCAGAACAGTTGAATTCCTATTGAAAATCCGAGCTGTACCACATTATCTATTTGTGCGTTATATATTAGTGATGTTTCAGTCACAGAAACTTTTTATCTCGCCTAAAGGCGAGATAGCTGTTATCGTTTCTGGGGCAAAGCGAACTGCATATCCTTAGTGCTAGATTTTCTTTCTATGTTCAATGTGCGTCCCACTACCAGTTTTAGTTTTTGTACAGCGGGGGACTGGTCGAAACTTGTCGTCTTTTTACACTAATTTATCATAACTGCATTTTTTAATTGCAGGACATTTTGCAATTACAGTTTTTATTCAAATTTTAACGAGGGGGGCCTTCGCTTACCGCAGGATCAAATATGTGGAAAATTCTTTTAACAAAACCCCCTTCGGTTGGAAAAAGAAAAACGATATCCCGAAACGTAATATGCAAATTAGCTTTCGCAAGCTGGTGTCAGTTATTCAGAGCAAGTGTTGTTGTTAACAAGATGTTGTTTTTAAAAACGTGCTGCTTTATTGAAGTCGTGCTGTGTACTGGAACGATGAAGCTGTGCTGTGTACGTGCCAGAGTTGGTCGCTGTCGAGGGCTCCAGCTCTTTGGTCAAGTTTTCAAATCAAGACATGGCAATTTTGGCCACTTGGTTGTGAAAGTTAAAGCATTTGTCAGATTCCCCGTTCATTACAACATGTGAATTTCTCCGCGAATTAAACGTACTTTATAAAAATCAAAAGCCGTGGAGCAGGAATCTTTGCGGTGGCACACCCTCAAACAGTTAACGGATTATTAAAGCAGCATGAACATAAACTATTCTTCTTCATAAAAATTAAAAACTTCCTAACTTAACATCTTAAAAATTAAAAAGCTTCTTTTATATAGGATCAGACAAGAGTTGATTAGATTACTATCACAAAGAGTAAAACAAGTGAAACGAACACCATAAACAATGTTTTGACTAGCACAGGGGATTGGTCGGTAGGACCAACACTTGAGTGATAACAACTTCGTGCACAAAAAACCATGATCGATCTTTCCTATGCAGCAAAAATGTTCGTATTTTCAATTGCGCTATAAAACACATTGAAAACACCTTACATATAAGAGGAAAGTCGATTTCTTGCAAGGAATCAATTCAAAGCTTAATCAAATTCAATTCAAAGCTTCATTAGTAACTAAAAGTTTTGCTGTGATAATATTGGATTTCAGGCATTGGTCGCGTACGGGGGGTGTGTCCATGTCCAGCTCTGGCACGTGCAGCTGCAAATTGGATTGCATTTTCGGACAGCTTTGAAATAAATGGCGTGTGGCTGAGTTTAAAAGCACGACAAACCTCTACTTAGTTTTCAGTCATGCGTGGCTTCTTATTACTCATGTACCTGTGCACCTCCACCTAATTCAAAATGTAAAGGGAGATTCGACTCGTGATATAGATTGACTGATTCGACTCGTGGAGATTCGACAAGACGCCGCTCCCATGTTGTTTTACTGGTTTGAAATTGCAGCGGGTTCAGGCACACAAGCTCTTAAAACCATCTGCCAACCAATTTAAGAAATGGAGTGAATTTTAACTTAAGAATTACAAATTTGTAAGAAAACCAATCTGCAAATATGGATTAAATATACAATTTGGAATGAAAAGGGTGGCATCTGATTTTTCCAGGTCAGCGACGAGATGCTGCTCCTTTTAGGAGCCCACTTGTTTAGGCTGCCGACTGAAAATGAAACTAATTTGGTCAAAAAACTGAAACTCGGACTGAAACTAGAAAACTCTCTCTAAAACCTGAAATTTTGAAGGTTTCGTGCTCTGAATCTGTTAATATTGCTGCAGGAGAGGCTGAATAAATATCAAATTATGCTTTGTGTTAACTCTGAAGGCTGGAAACCGTTCAATTTCAAGTGAACTGAAACTAAAACTGTAACTGACATTAGTTTACGTTGTCGACTGAAACATTTTTCGTCCGTCGACTGAAACTGAAACTGAAACTAAAATTGGCTACTGAAACAACACGATAATCGACAATGATTGAATCAAATATCTAATTTAACAAGTTTTCATTGCATAATGTAGCTCAATCCTATTTTAGGCAACACTGATGCAGATTCCGGAACCCGATCGCCCACCAGTCGGGGTTCTTCGCCTCGCAGCGGTTGTCTCAGTCCTCCTCGCTATGCTTCACTTAACTCTCCCGTAGGTCGGACTCCTTTGCTACGGCAGAATGCCGTCGACGCAGCCCTCAGTGTACCCCCGCCTCCCCCTTTTCCCAGCATGCCCACTCTAATAGCTACCTCCCTGAGACCGCCCCTTGGCTATCCCACTCTTCGTTCAACGGGTCATTCCCCGGACGGTAGTGCCGGACCCCCACCTCCGCAACGGGTCATACTCAGACAGTCGACTAGTCTCAAGGTCCGGCCCCGGCCCAGGCCTCGACATCGATGGAAGGATGGTGGGCCGCTATCTCGCTCAACGGAACAGCGACAGAGTAGCGTGGACAGTGCGGCCGGAGGTCCTGGTGAGCCCGTTTCTCCCCCAGTTCGCTCACTCCAGGATCTGAGATCTGGGCGGCACCAGCGATCTCGCGACTCACTGGCCTATCGACGTCGCCAGTCCAGTATGGACGAGCGAACCTCGATTGGGGAAGACGATTCCTGGTGCGGCGACAATCCGTCCGAAGTCGCTCCCCTGACCCAACCGTCCCACCAGCCTGACGAAGAATCCCGGTCCCCTCATTCATGGGCTGCCCAACAATCATCTAGTATCGAGGATGATCAGACGACTGTTTCCTCGGCGAGACCTCTTTTACCCAAACAGACAGCAGAAAATGACTAAATGTAACTACTTTGTGTTTTTTATTGTTTTTTGTTTAAACGTGCAAGTTCATGCAATATGTAATCAAAATATCTTCATAATCAAAACATACATTGCTGGTTTCTGTTTGCTTCCCCGTCAGCTGCATCTTTTCTCAGTATTATGTTATTGGAAAATTGCAACCATTAATGCTTATTTTAAATCTAATTTTAAACTCTGTGGAAATAGCAAATACATTTTAACTAAGTGTTGGCTGCCACTCAGAGACAGACTTTGCCTAGTTTGCACAACCGAATGATTGTTTGTATAGTTTATTATGATACATTGTTGTGTTCCTTTTATTAGATTCCATTAAACTGTCGAAATCTTAATTTAAATAAACATTTAAATATTTAAATATTCTATTTATGAACTAAATCAGTAATCGTTTAAATAGGATGCGATTATAACCAGAGTAAGCAAACATACATTTCAATAATCTTATTATTTTAAAGCAAAACTGATTCTAAACCAAATTAGCCTCTGTAAGCGAGTGGATGCTTATTCGCTATAGTGAAGGAAGCCTTGAGTTGAAAAATAACTCAGGTACCCTATTTTATATATAATGGAGATGAGATCAGGGCCGAGCCAGCCCTGATTAGAAACGAGGTGTGGGCTGCCCGGCGCGGCCCTGCCAAGCCTCTTAACAATTTTTGCATGTTAATCTATTGCACATATACGTTTTCCAATACTTATAATTGTCTTTGCCTTCCTGAATTCAAAATTTGTTGCTTGTCTTGCATCAAATGAGCCTGCGTGTGCCAATTTAAGTATGGGTTTGCGTTCTGTTTTCGAGTAAACAAAAATTCAACCTACTATGTATCTTTTCTAACTCACTAAAACCTCACTAAACAATTTCGGGAATTCGATCTCGGGCTAATTTAGTCCTCCTATTGTCCTAGGCGGAGTAAGATGCTGATATATTAAGCACAGTTCATTTGAGAGAACGTGTACTTTTGGATCCAGAAAATACGATAGTGCTGTTGCACACAAGATTCTAAATGTCTCCTCAAAACTTGATAGCGGATTTTCAAACAAAACCAGGGCGTTTCAGAGCCGGGCCGCGCAGCCGTAAAGGGCACTCAGGGCCAGGGCTTTTTCAATTTTCTACACAGGGCCTGGTAGACCTAAAATTTAAACATGGTTGGGCCTAAAATTCGGCCCTGATCTCATCTATATTTTATAAATCCTTCCTTGGACCATATACCGAAACTGTCAATCCGGGGGAACCTGTTTCTGTCATTATTGGGTAGACGCACTATTAGGTGGACCACCACTATTAGGTGGACGCAATGGACGTTCTATGTAACAGCCTTGTAGAACACCTCGGGCAATTGCTATGGCAGGAACTCCCCTTCCCCTAAAAACATATGTTCTAAACTGGCACTACCAGAGATGAAACCGGGTCACTATTTACTGACCCGGTACCCGGTGACCCGGTCGACCCCTGACCCGGTGACCCGGTGACCCGGTATTTTTGAAAATTCAGATTTAAGCTTAAAAAATTAAAAATTCTTATATTAGGGTGCTGTGGATGTTTTCGATCTTTCTGGACATTCTTGGCGTCTAAAATAAGAAGTTGGGCAAAATTTTTGCTTTCCTTAAAGTAACTTTGAAAAGTAAATATTGTAAGTATTAAGCTGGATTAAAACTGATTCGCATGGTTTCGCACTCGCGCTTATGAAGTGAACTACATACGTAACTTGTTGAAACAGTTTGGAACAAAATATATACTTTGACAAAGTTTAGCACATCATCTAAATCAAATTCAAATAATTTAATTTTAATTTTAATTTTAATTAAAATTTTAATTTAATTTTAATTTAATTTAATTTTAATTAATAATTTTAATACGTTTGTATTTTATTATTACAGCATTAAAATATTTTATTTGGTTGTGTAGTTGAGGCTTTAACTCAGAGAAGATTCTTTAGAATTATTCTTCCTTATGGCTAGGATTCAGACATATATACTACAAATAAAATCAAACCAAAATCCACTAGTCCCTAAATATAGTCATAACAATTAGGAAAAATGCAAACCAAAACTCAAAGTGTGTGAAACATTGCTGAGATTTTCCTACTTACCCGAGTTTGAAATCCGCACAGTCTGACCCCCCCTCCCCCTCCAAAAATGATAGCAGCTGTGCAGAATCACCTGCATTCGATGGAGCATGGAAAATCTTAGATTTTAAAATAGAGATTTTGGATTCTCAGGCCTGTACTAATTATCATTTTTCTAGTTAAAATCCAACTAAATCATTGCTTCAAAACTAGATCCAAGTTTCACAGGGAAGTATAAATATTATGACGACACGACAGCGACAAGCATTTAACAAAACTGGACGATAAAGCTTAGTATATATTTATTCCATTGCTAGTTTTTGAACCTCTGAAGTTTCCAGGTGGTAAAAACTGGTAGAAACTTTGAAAAATATTCTTTAACAGTAAAAAATTTCCCCACAACCAGAAATACCGGGTCAAGACCGGGTCAGAGCTCCTGACCCGGTGACCCGGTCCATATAGTGACCCGAACCGACCCGGTGACCCGGTGACCCGGTATTTTTGAAAATTCAGATTTAAGCTTAAAAAATTAAAAATTCTTATATAGGGTGCTGTGGGTGTTTTCGATCTTTCTGGACATTTTTGGCGTCTAAAATAAGAAGTTGGGCAAAATTTTTGCTTTCCTTAAAGTAGCTTTGAAAAGTAAATATTGTAAGTATTAAGCTGGATTAAAACTGATTCGCATGGTTTCGCACTCGCGCTTATGAAGTGAACTACATACGTAACTTGTTGAAACAGTTTGGAACAAAATATATACTTTGACAAAGTTTAGCACATCATCTAATTCAAATTCAAATAATTTAATTTTAATTCAAATACGTTTGTATTTTATTATTACAGCATTAAAATATTTTATTTGGTTGTGTAGTTGAGGCTTTAACTCAGAGAAGATTCTTTAGAATTATTCTTCCTTATGGCTAGGATTCAGACATATATACTACAAATAAAATCAAACCAAAATCCACTAGTCCCTAAATATAGTCATAACAATTAGGAAAAATGCAAACCAAAACTCAAAGTGTGTGAAACATTGCTGAGATTTTCCTACTTACCCGAGTTTGAAATCCGCACAGTCTGACCCCCCCTCCAAAAATGATAGCAGCTGTGCAGAATCACCTGCATTCGATGGAGCATGGAAAATCTTAGATTTTAAAATAGAGATTCTGGATTCTCAGGCCTGTACTAATTATCATTTTTCTAGTTAAAATCCAACTAAATCATTGCTTCAAAACTAGATCCAAGTTTCACAGGGAAGTATAAATATTATGACGACACGACAGCGACAAGCATTTAACAAAACTGGACGATAAAGCTTAGTATATATTTATTCCATTGCTAGTTTTTGAACCTCTGAAGTTTCCAGGTGGTAAAAACTGGTAGAAACTTTGAAAAATATTCTTTAACAGTAAAAAATTTCCCCACAACCAGAAATACCGGGTCAAGACCGGGTCAGAGCTCCTGACCCGGTGACCCGGTCCATATAGTGACCCGAACCGACCCGGTGACCCGGTGACCCGGTATTTTTGAAAATTCAGATTTAAGCTTAAAAATTAAAAATTCTTATATAGGGTGCTGTGGGTGTTTTCGATCTTTCTGGACATTTTTGGCGTCTAAAATAAGAAGTTGGGCAAAATTTTTGCTTTCCTTAAAGTAGCTTTGAAAAGTAAATATTGTAAGTATTAAGCTGGATTAAAACTGATTCGCATGGTTTCGCACTCGCGCTTATGAAGTGAACTACATACGTAACTTGTTGAAACAGTTTGGAACAAAATATATACTTTGACAAAGTTTAGCACATCATCTAATTCAAATTCAAATAATTTAATTTTAATTCAAATACGTTTGTATTTTATTATTACAGCATTAAAATATTTTATTTGGTTGTGTAGTTGAGGCTTTAACTCAGAGAAGATTCTTTAGAATTATTCTTCCTTATGGCTAGGATTCAGACATATATACTACAAATAAAATCAAACCAAAATCCACTAGTCCCTAAATATAGTCATAACAATTAGGAAAAATGCAAACCAAAACTCAAAGTGTGTGAAACATTGCTGAGATTTTCCTACTTACCCGAGTTTGAAATCCGCACAGTCTGACCCCCCCTCCAAAAATGATAGCAGCTGTGCAGAATCACCTGCATTCGATGGAGCATGGAAAATCTTAGATTTTAAAATAGAGATTCTGGATTCTCAGGCCTGTACTAATTATCATTTTTCTAGTTAAAATCCAACTAAATCATTGCTTCAAAACTAGATCCAAGTTTCACAGGGAAGTATAAATATTATGACGACACGACAGCGACAAGCATTTAACAAAACTGGACGATAAAGCTTAGTATATATTTATTCCATTGCTAGTTTTTGAACCTCTGAAGTTTCCAGGTGGTAAAAACTGGTAGAAACTTTGAAAAATATTCTTTAACAGTAAAAAATTTCCCCACAACCAGAAATACCGGGTCAAGACCGGGTCAGAGCTCCTGACCCGGTGACCCGGTCCATATAGTGACCCGAACCGACCCGGTGACCCGGTGACCCGGTATTTTTGAAAATTCAGATTTAAGCTTAAAAAATTAAAAATTCTTATATAGGGTGCTGTGGGTGTTTTCGATCTTTCTGGACATTTTTGGCGTCTAAAATAAGAAGTTGGGCAAAATTTTTGCTTTCCTTAAAAGTAGCTTTGAAAAGTAAATATTGTAAGTATTAAGCTGGATTAAAACTGATTCGCATGGTTTCGCACTCGCGCTTATGAAGTGAACTACATACGTAACTTGTTGAAACAGTTTGGAACAAAATATATACTTTGACAAAGTTTAGCACATCATCTAATTCAAATTCAAATAATTTAATTTTAATTCAAATACGTTTGTATTTTATTATTACAGCATTAAAATATTTTATTTGGTTGTGTAGTTGAGGCTTTAACTCAGAGAAGATTCTTTAGAATTATTCTTCCTTATGGCTAGGATTCAGACATATATACTACAAATAAAATCAAACCAAAATCCACTAGTCCCTAAATATAGTCATAACAATTAGGAAAAATGCAAACCAAAACTCAAAGTGTGTGAAACATTGCTGAGATTTTCCTACTTACCCGAGTTTGAAATCCGCACAGTCTGACCCCCCCCTCCAAAAATGATAGCAGCTGTGCAGAATCACCTGCATTCGATGGAGCATGGAAAATCTTAGATTTTAAAATAGAGATTCTGGATTCTCAGGCCTGTACTAATTATCATTTTTCTAGTTAAAATCCAACTAAATCATTGCTTCAAAACTAGATCCAAGTTTCACAGGGAAGTATAAATATTATGACGACACGACAGCGACAAGCATTTAACAAAACTGGACGATAAAGCTTAGTATATATTTATTCCATTGCTAGTTTTTGAACCTCTGAAGTTTCCAGGTGGTAAAAACTGGTAGAAACTTTGAAAAATATTCTTTAACAGTAAAAAATTTCCCCACAACCAGAAATACCGGGTCAAGACCGGGTCAGAGCTCCTGACCCGGTGACCCGGTCCATATAGTGACCCGAACCGACCCGGTGACCCGGTGACCCGGTATTTTTGAAAATTCAGATTTAAGCTTAAAAAATTAAAAATTCTTATATAGGGTGCTGTGGGTGTTTTCGATCTTTCTGGACATTTTTGGCGTCTAAAATAAGAAGTTGGGCAAAATTTTTGCTTTCCTTAAAGTAGCTTTGAAAAGTAAATATTGTAAGTATTAAGCTGGATTAAAACTGATTCGCATGGTTTCGCACTCGCGCTTATGAAGTGAACTACATACGTAACTTGTTGAAACAGTTTGGAACAAAATATATACTTTGACAAAGTTTAGCACATCATCTAATTCAAATTCAAATAATTTAATTTTAATTCAAATACGTTTGTATTTTATTATTACAGCATTAAAATATTTTATTTGGTTGTGTAGTTGAGGCTTTAACTCAGAGAAGATTCTTTAGAATTATTCTTCCTTATGGCTAGGATTCAGACATATACACTACAAATAAAATCAAACCAAAATCCACTAGTCCCTAAATATAGTCATAACAATTAGGAAAAATGCAAACCAAAACTCAAAGTGTGTGAAACATTGCTGAGATTTTCCTACTTACCCGAGTTTGAAATCCGCACAGTCTGACCCCCCCTCCCCCTCCAAAAATGATAGCAGCTGTGCAGAATCACCTGCATTCGATGGAGCATGGAAAATCTTAGATTTTAAATAGAGATTCTGGATTCTCAGGCCTGTACTAATTATCATTTTTCTAGTTAAAATCCAACTAAATCATTGCTTCAAAACTAGATCCAAGTTTCACAGGGAAGTATAAATATTATGACGACACGACAGCGACAAGCATTTAACAAAACTGGACGATAAAGCTTAGTATATATTTATTCCATTGCTAGTTTTTGAACCTCTGAAGTTTCCAGGTGGTAAAAACTGGTAGAAACTTTGAAAAATATTCTTTAACAGTAAAAAATTTCCCCACAACCAGAAATACCGGGTCAAGACCGGGTCAGAGCTCCTGACCCGGTGACCCGGTCCATATAGTGACCCGAACCGACCCGGTGACCCGGTGACCCGGTATTTTTGAAAATTCAGATTTAAGCTTAAAAAATTAAAAATTCTTATATAGGGTGCTGTGGGTGTTTTCGATCTTTCTGGACATTTTTGGCGTCTAAAATAAGAAGTTGGGCAAAATTTTTGCTTTCCTTAAAGTAGCTTTGAAAAGTAAATATTGTAAGTATTAAGCTGGATTAAAACTGATTCGCATGGTTTCGCACTCGCGCTTATGAAGTGAACTACATACGTAACTTGTTGAAACAGTTTGGAACAAAATATATACTTTGACAAAGTTTAGCACATCATCTAATTCAAATTCAAATAATTTAATTTTAATTCAAATACGTTTGTATTTTATTATTACAGCATTAAAATATTTTATTTGGTTGTGTAGTTGAGGCTTTAACTCAGAGAAGATTCTTTAGAATTATTCTTCCTTATGGCTAGGATTCAGACATATATACTACAAATAAAATCAAACCAAAATCCACTAGTCCCTAAATATAGTCATAACAATTAGGAAAAATGCAAACCAAAACTCAAAGTGTGTGAAACATTGCTGAGATTTTCCTACTTACCCGAGTTTGAAATCCGCACAGTCTGACCCCCCCCCTCCAAAAATGATAGCAGCTGTGCAGAATCACCTGCATTCGATGGAGCATGGAAAATCTTAGATTTTAAAATAGAGATTTTGGATTCTCAGGCCTGTACTAATTATCATTTTTCTAGTTAAAATCCAACTAAATCATTGCTTCAAAACTAGATCCAAGTTTCACAGGGAAGTATAAATATTATGACGACACGACAGCGACAAGCATTTAACAAAACTGGACGATAAAGCTTAGTATATATTTATTCCATTGCTAGTTTTTGAACTACTGAAGTTTCCAGGTGGGAAAACTGGTAGAAACTTTGAAAAATATTATTTAACTGTCAAAAAATTCCCCACAACCAGAAATACCGGGTCAAGACCGGGTCAGAGCTCCTAACCCGGTGACCCGGTCCATATAGTGACCCGAACCGACCCGGTGACCCGGTGACCCGGTTTCATCTCTGGGCACTACCTCTTACCGAACTACAGACGGGGTGAGGTTGCTATAAAGAAAACAAATTGGTACTGAACTCACAAACAAGAGTCGCTAACTGAACTGGTGCTCACGTTTTCATTCGATATTCCTTCTACT
>JASAND010025199.1:0-24719 GCA_030248195.1 Trissonchulus latispiculum
TAATGTAAACCTTTAGATGCTTTGTATTGGGGGTGGGGGAACATAGCTTTAGATATTTGTAGAGGATTTTTAGAGGATGTTGCTGTATCAACAGTAAAATCCATTTGTTTGGAGATGAGGGGAGTTCTTTCGTGGAAGGACCCGCACTAGAATAAACCCAGTATTTATGAAACCAAATACCTAGTCGGTCGTATTGTATTCGAAAGCTACTTTTCACTAAAATCCATTGAACTGTGTAACGAACGTTTTTAGGCCTTTACCCAAATTAGCACAATCATTTTGTCCACATGAGTGAAACTAGTTAAGGAGGGGGGGGGTCGCTTTGGGTCAACTCGATAGTCACGGATTTCGTTCATTTTCGCACATAATATAGGTACATATGTTTTCAAAAACAAGGCAAAATATGAGAGTTCGAAACCAAACGGCAACAGAATGGTAACCAACCATCAGAACAGGTGATTTGCCGTCCAAGGTCAAGTAGAGACAGAACGGCAGCGACAGTGGCGTCGACTATTATGGCAAATTAATACTGTTGGTTGGCTAATATTACATTGCTAAAACTACTCGGACATAGCCACCCAGTCGTTCGCAATGCAATTTTCAATCGTGAACTGAACCTTTTTCAGCTAACTGTGCCCTCAAACTTTATCTTACTCCAACTTGTAAATACTACATTTCAGACACACAGTTCTATTGAAAAAGTTGTTCAGCTGATCATTAGCTATCGAATGATACCCAATTTGTGTATATTTTGGAAATTTCAAAAATTGACTTTTGTGACCTATAAGAGATCAAAGGAGCCGACACGACAGTAAAGTTCGACCTTGAAGCATTTGTCTTTACCACAGTGTCCGGTAGGCATTGATAGTTTTATGTGCCAAATTTGGTGACTTTCGAGTGGGTAACGTGTGAGAAATTATTAATAGAACGTGAAAATTGTGCAAATTGATGATTTTTGGCAGAATTAGCATATTTTGTGGCAAGTTTTTTTGAGAGCAGTACAAATAGTAGAAATTTGCAACTACTGTCATAAGAATTCTGTTGTTGTTGTTGTTGTTGTTGTTGCGCCGTTTGCCCGTCCGAGCATAGCGCAGCGGGCCTGGAGTGCCCGCCATGGTCCAGGGGGGTGGTTCCCAGTGGCGATATTGGGTGTAGGTTAGAGATCATTTGGGTAAAACAGTTAGTGGCAGCAAATAGAGATAAAACCCGGGAAAGACCGATGAGATCAAGTTGCAAGCTCGCCGATTGACCGTGGCGAGCTTGATGGACTTGGGACTTCCACGCCGGGCACCACCGAACTGCATCAAGTCCTTTGACGCCACCAGGCGAACCACCGGGGGAGTGCACGGATGACCATTCCGAGCACAACCGTTGCACCGACGCCGGCTGACCGAGGGCCCACGGGGCCCCTAACAGGGTTAGCCAGACGTTGAGCCGGTGCCACTGGGATGATGGGATCAGATCGTCCACCCGTCGCCAGGTGGGCCCTCTGAGCCCTTAGCCGCCGCCTTCGTTCCCTCCTCAGTTCCCTGTGGAGATCACCCGGCCGACGTTGCCACCGCTGCCCTGCAGCCACCGTTGAGGCTGTCATCCCAGCATCACAGGTCCGGGAAGAATTCTGTGTATGCGCTGAGTGCAACTATCTTTAAGCGATTTCTGTAGCTTATGCCAATCGTGCAGAAGAGGCGAAAATGTTTTGCTGGGCCTGGTTTTCGTGGTATAAAAAGCACCAATTTTTCAAAATTTTGACTTTGAAAGATCGCCAAAAATCTCCCATTCAACAGAATTGTACCAGAAGTTTTATTTGCACTCTCTGATATGTCCTTAACATATACGACAAAGTTGTAGCGCTATATCATTCATACAGCGAAAAATTTCTGCCACAATCTTTTTAACCTAACCTTCTCATTTTCCTATGTTTAACATTATGTCAAAGTCACCTTTGAAGGGCTGTACAAAAAGATAGAAGCAATATTAGGCAAAACGCTCTGGTCTTGTTTTGAGGACCCAGTGGGACTACCAAATATGTGAAAATGAACAAAATCGGAGATGGTTGAAAAGTCGACCAAAAAGCGACCCCCCCCCACCTTAAATAGTTAATTTCAACTAGTGGTTCCTAGGTTTTACAGGTACTCTGTATTTTCAGAGCGCTGAATATTGAAACGGATACGCTAATGGCCATCAAGTGTATCACTCTTGATGTGGACTCTCTGGGAAGACAAGGAATTATATCAGAAATGCAGATTCTTCATTCGGTCAGTTTCTGCCCGTAGAAGCTGACCTTTCTCACGTCATTCTGAACTTTCATTCTGTTATTAAATTTCATTAATCATTCGGTGACATAGTCAAAGCGAAGCAATTGGGTTGAGCCATCACCGAAATTATTTGTAGAATATTTTCCAGCAACTTGCACTCTAAAACTTTCCAAAATTTAAAATGCCTCCACATTCCCATTTTTCCTTTGTCGCCTGGAAAACACCCAGAGGCTTATTTTCATATTTTCGTTACCGCACACACACACACACTGCTTTTCTGTCCACGCCATCCCATAAATAAGTTCCGGAAAAGGAAAATAATGGTGCGTAACCTAACATGATCCTATAATTTGCTGTATGCTTGCTTCTGGTGGCAATCATGAATCGTGACAATGTGACGTTTGGAATTTTGAGCAATACTTTTTTATGTCGTCCTAAACCGCCTAAGCCTTTTCTATTGGGTGGGGGCGTCCAACAATTTTTGGGTTCCCCTCCTTTGGTCCACCTTCACTTTTTTGGCTTTCCCCTACTCACTATAATGTACGCAGGAAATGCCAAATTTTAAGGATTTTTGGCCAAAATTTGAAGATTTTTCCGGCTCTGCTGGAATTTTTTGGTCTATTTTGGTAATAAGACTTGATTTTTGAGCACTTTCAGCTTAGTTTTACTATAAACTCATTAAAAATTAGCTTCGTCAGGTGAAAAGCTGTGTCTGCCTTTTGCTGTGGATTGCGCCAAATAAGTTTAGATACGTAGATAAAATAGCTGTGAATTAGCTGAAGGTGTTTAGTTGAGTTAGTTTGCAGGTGGTTTTGACTACTACAGATTGGTGAACGCTGATAACCCGCTTTGAATGGCCAAAATATCTTTCCATTAATTTTTTACGGTCTGTCAATAAGAATTACTTCTCCTTCTGTTTACTTTTTACTAATTTATTTTTACTTATTTGATGTATATAAGAAGATTTGTCTTTCTGACTTCTTTATTTTGCAGTGCCAGTCTCCATTTATTATCGGCTTTTTTGGTGCTTTTTTTGTGGACAATCAGATTTATGTTTGCACGGAGTATATGGATGGTAAATTGTTTGCATAATTTGTTCATTATTGGGTTGCCGCTTTTTCAACAAAAAGGCAACCCTTTAACTTGGGTATGTCCGTTATTTATTTATTTATTGGGTTGCCGCTTTTTCAACAAAAAGGCAACCCTTTAACTTGGGTATGTCCGTTATTTATTATTATTATTTATTATTATTATTTATTATTTCTTGCCGAATGTGTCCACCCCCAGATCTCGAGATTGGTAAGGGGTAGAGAGGTGGTTGATACCTCATTTTGAAGGGCTTGACTTGGAGGTTTGCATATCTTCTGGGCGACCCGGTACGACTCAGGGTGAAAGTACTCGATACGGTGATGCTGCAAATGGTAAAAATTGAAAGTTGTCCAATTGGGTTCATATGGGTATCATTCGAAAGCCCTCGTTGCATAGATAAAAAGTTGTAATAGGCCCAAAGCACCAAAATGTACAGAAAATAAGTTACGGGGTCTCAAAGGGGTCAAAAATGGCCAAAACCGGGCAAAATGGGTCAAAATTGAAATTTGTCGGATCCGATTGATACCGGTGTCATTGGAAAGCTCTCCTTGAGTAGATAAAAAGTTGTAATAGGCCCAAAGCACCAAAATGTACAGAAAATAAGTTACGGGGTCTCAAATGGGTCAAAAATGGCCAAAAACGGCCAAAATGGCTCAAAATTGAAAGTTCTCAGATCGGACTCATTTGAAAGCTCTCGTTGTGTAGATAAAAAGTTGTAATATGGACAAAGCACCAAAATGTACAGAAAATGAGTTACGGGGCGTCAAAGCTGTCAAAAATGGCCAAAACCGGCTAAAATGGGTCAAAATTGAAAATTGTCGGATCCGGTCGATACCGGTGTCATTCGAAAGCTCTCATTGAGTAGATAAAAAGTTGTAATAGGACCAAAGCTCTTAAATGTACGCAGCTTCAGTTATGACTCCTGATAAGAGGAAAAATGCAGCGGCAACCCATTCATGCCACTTTGCTTGTTTATTATTATTATTATTATTATTTCTTGCCGAATGTGTCCACCCCCAGATCTCGAGATTGGTAAGGGGTAGAGAGGTGGTTGATACCTCATTTTGAAGGGCTTGACTTGGAGGTTTGCATATCTCCTGGTCGACCCGGTACGACTCAGGGTGAAAGTACTCGATACGGTGATGCTGCAAATGGTAAAAATTGAAAGGTGTCCAATTGGGCTCATATGGGTATCATTCGAAAGCTCTCGTTGCGTAGATAAAAAGTTGTAATAGGGCCAAAGCACCAAAATGTACAGAAAATGAGTTACGGGGCCTCAAAGGGGTCAAAAATGGCCAAAATCGGCCAAAATTGGTCAAAATTGAAAATTGTCGGATCCGATCGATGCCGGTGTCATTCGAAAGCTCACCTTGAGTAGATAAAAAGTTGTAATAGGTCCAAAGCACCAAAATGTACAGAAAATAAGTTACGGGGTATCAAAAGGGTCAAAAATGGCCAAAACCGGCCAAAATGGGTCAAAATTGAAAATTGTCGGATCCGATCGATACCGGTGTCATTCGAAAGCTCTCCTTGAGTAGATAAAATGCTATAATAGGCCGAACGGACCAAAATGTACAGAAAATGAGTTACGGGGTCTTAAAAGGTCAAAAATGGCCAAAATCGACCAAAATTGTTCAAATTTGAAAATGGTCGGATCTGATCGATACAGGTGTTATTCGAAAGCTCTCGTTGAGTAGATAAAAAGTTGTAATAGGGTAAAAGCACCAAAATGTACAGAAAATGAGTTACGGGGGAAAATGGGCCAGGGGTCTCAAAGGGATCAAAAATGGCCAAAATGGGTCAAAATTGATGTAAAGTGCTTTAACTTCTGACTGGGTTTGTCGATTTCGTTGAAATTTTGCACGTGAGTTAGGGTTGTCATGAAGTGCTACCGGACACATGGGGGGCTCACCCCGATGCGACATGCGAAAGTACTCGATACGGTGATGCTGCAAATGGTCAAAATTGAAAGTAGCAGAAACCGCCCAATATGGTTATCATTCGAAAGCTCTAACTTTAGATTGGGTAGACCGATTTGGCATGTGGGTTTGAGATGGGATGAAGGCATGTGGATTTGAGATGGGATGAAGGCTCACGAACACGTTATAGGGGGTCCCTTTCTGTGTAGGGTGTTGGCATAGTGGGGAACAGTAGGCGGAAAAAGGAGAATTTGTTTTCGGTTGCGGGGCGTGTATCCAGTATATAATTGTGATTTTGCATGGTGTTGACGTGGGCTTTGCTAAGTCGGTTTGTGCACGCACATTTTAGTAGATATATATGTGCTGTGTTTTACGCATTGCCCTAAATTAATGTCCTAGTGGATAATGTCGTTGTTATCTTTTGGTATATGATGTGCTTATTCTAGAAGTTCACTGGAGGGTTTATTTAAGTGGAAAAAGAGAATTTGTTAAGTTGGGTTTATGGCTGAGAGGCTTGGTGAAAAATTTTTACAGGGTATTTTTAGGGATTTTAGGGGGGGGTGGTTTCTCGGGCCCGGGCGAGAAATTTCCGGGGGGGGGGAGATTTTTGCAAAAATAAGCCAAAAAGGCATTTTTCGGCATATTTTGAATAATGAAACACAAAAAGCTCTCAAATATGCCAGGATTAAGCCAAACATAGCTATTTTTACGTAAAAATCTCTGGCGAAGCCGGAAAACCTTTGAAAATTTGTCCATTTTTGCCAAAAATGTTGACGTCATTAAGGGGGAAGCCCAATATTCCGGGAGGGCGATTTCGATTGTTTGATTATCGTTAGGGTGTTTATCACCTTGAATTAGAATAAGTGCTGTGTATATATATGCAGATTAATATAAAAGATAACTACATCATTCACTGGACAGGTATTATTGTTTAAAGTTTTGGGAGAAAATTTTGTGGGAGGTTGTAATATGACAATAGTTTTTGATTCCCCTTTGTATGGATAAGGTGTTGTTTGAAATTTTGGGAGCAAATTTTGTGGAAGGTTGAAATAGGCGCAGTATAGAGTTTTTGAAGGTGTCATGTTGAAAGACTATATTGTTTTTAATTAATGAATTTTTTTGCAGTTCTTTTTAAAATTAAATTTTCAGATACGTAAATTTTTGTGAATCTGTAGTTAGGGGTTTCACAACGTCTTCCCTCTGCTCGCCGCCTCTCCTCCTGGCTGGTTGTGTTGGCTATTATTTCTGGCATTCTTTATTAGGGGGGATGGGGGGACCCCCCCTCTTTTCGTTTCGCCGGGTTTCACAACGTCTTCCTTCTGCTCGCCGCCTCTGCTCCTGGCTGGTTGTGTTGGCTATTATATCTGGCATTTTTTAGTAAGGGGGGGGGGGTGTGGGGGGACCCCTTTTCGTTTCCCCCTTCACTTTTCGTGGCCCCCCCACTTTGGCCCCCCCCACTTTTCGGCAAGCCCCCACCCACTTTTTTGGTGTTTGCCCAAAAGTGTCAAAAAATTAGGTTTTTGAGGTCAAATTTTCAAAAATTTTCTCAAGTTTTAGCTAATTTATGGCCTTATAAGCTAATTTTAAGGTTAAAACATCGATTTTTTTGCGTTTTGACCTTAAAAATGCTAATTTTTCGCTAAAAATTTCGGTATATTTTACCTTTGGCTCACCCCCCCCCCACTTTCAAAACCCTAAAAAAATGCCAGTATATGGGGAATGTAAAGTAAATGTTATGGTTGTTGTATAAATTTAATAGTTACTTTTGTAATTTTAGCAGAGATGGATTACAGTACATATTGTTTGGATTCATTGTTTTTGTAGTATTTTTGAAATGGGAAGGAAACGTCCTAATTTAAGACTGCAGGCAGAGAAGAAGAAAGCTAAAGATGCGGAGAGAAAGCGGAAACAACGTGCTCAGAAGAAATTGGAACAGATTGCAGATGGGAGCGATAGGGATTTATCGGAAGTAAGCGTGGCTACTGGTGTAGAGTCACCTGAGCGGAAACGAAGAAGATCGGAGTGTGAGTATGTATCAGCTGAGGAAAGAAAGCGGGCTGTGTCGAGAGAATATATGAAGAAACGGTATGAAGATCCAGTGGAAAGACAGAAACATCGCGAAAGGATGAGGATACAGAGTCGGGAGCGCTATCAGGATCCAGTGGAAGCTCAGAGACAGCGTGAACGTATGCAGGAGCGGTACGAGGATCCAGTGGAAGCTCAGAGACAGCGTGAACGTATGCAGGAGCGGTACGAGGATCCAGGGGAAGCTCAGAGACAGCGTGATACGATGCGTGAACGTATGCAGGAGCGGTACGAGGATCCAATGGAAGCTCAGAGACAGCGTGAACGGATGCAGGAGCGGTACGAGGATCCAGTGGAAGCTCAGAGACAGCGTGAACGGATGCAGGAACGGTAATCAGGGGAAGCTCAGAAAACGAGATATGCGTGAACGGATGCAGGAGCGCTATCAGGATCCCGTGGAGGCTCAGAAACAGCGTGATACGATGCGTGAGCGTATGCAGGAGCGCTATCAGGATCCCGTGGAGGCTCAGAAACAGCGTGATGCGATGCGTGAGCGTATGCGGGCGCGTCAAGACGACCCCGCAGAAGCTCAGAAGCAACGTTCACGTATGAAGACACGGCGGTCAGATCCTGTGCTGTTGGCGGAGGAACGGAAGAGAGATCGAGAAAGAAGGCAACGGCTAAGAGAGGAAGGCGGCTGTTGGGAACACTTTGAGCAAATGCGGCTCATGGGTCCGACTGATGTCTGTTGTGTATGTCATCAGAAACTCTATCCGGATACGTTGTCGGTGGTGGACAACATGCGAAATCGGGACATTGCATTGAAGATTGAAGAACTGTATCAAGACGCAGACTGTGAACCTTGCCGCAGACGGGAGGCAGAAGGAAAACTGGTGAAGAAGGTCTGCCGTTATTGTCGGGATAAGCTGCGTGCTGGCGAGACCCCCCGACTGAGACCTGGAAACTTCAGGCTTCCGGTTATTGTGCCCGAACTGCAGGATTTGCGTCCTCTTGAGGTCAATTTGGTGGCTGCAGCCATTCCTTTCATGCGAATCCGCCAGATGCCTGTTTGCAAGCAGCAACGTTTGTACGGCAACGTTGTCTGTGTGCCCTGCAAACTGGATCGTTCAATTGGTCAGCTTCCCCGTACCTTATCAGACTGTTCTACCATCGTGGTGGAATTACGGCGGATGAAGAAGTTGGGTGCTCATCGGCGGGAGCGCATCCGCGTGTCCAAGGTCCTATCAGCAAGCCGTTGGCTCTATGAAAACAGTCGTCTTTATCGGGACAACGTTGATTTTGACGTGAGTCGCTTCCTTAATTCCCTTCAACAGGATGAGTCTCTGGCCATGATGATCGAGCCGGAGGGCATTGTGGAAGGCATTGATACAAGCAGATGCCCTGCTCATGGTACAGATGACTGTTGTTGTCAGTCTGAAGACACGGTTCAGCCTGATGAGAGTGGTGCTGGTCCGACGAAGAGTGGTGAGAATGGGGACGAAGATAGTGACAGCGAATGGGAGGAAGAACCTGTCGACAAGCGTCTGATGGCTACCAACCAACCCACTATGCTGGCTCCGAATGATCCCGATGACGAGAATCAGATGGTGATTGCAGAGATGTATGATTTGGGAGAGAAGAAGCTGATTGTTAACCCTGGCGAAGGCAACAAGCCACTGCCTTTGCTGCTGTCCTCGGAAACTGAAGCTCTTTGCTTTCCTCAACTGTACGGCGGCGAAGATGTGCCTGAGACGACAATGTCGATAGCTGATCGCGCGAAATACTCCATGCGTATGGAGGATAAGCGGTTTCAGATGTGCGATGACAGCATCTTCTTTCAGGCGAAGAAGCTGCAGGTCCAACGTGTCGGGGACGGCGTAAAGGTTGTCATGAAACAACAGGCGAAAGGACATGGTGGACGAGCCTACACAGTTTCAGACATCGTCCATGGGAAGGTTGTGGAAGAACTGGCCAGGAAGAATCAAGCCTTCAACTTTACCAGAAATGTTCGAAGCAGCCCTGGATGGCACGATGCTAAGAAGAAGGATCTATTTGCTATGATTCGTCAACTTGGTGGTCCTTCGATCTATTTGACTGTTTCTGTGGCTGAAAGTCGATGGACTGAGCTGATTGTGATGTTGAAGGCGGAATTGGATGGCGAAACAATCAGCGAAGATGACGTCAGTTCCATCTCATTCGAGGAAATGTGCCGACTACAGAACGAAGGCAGTGTGTTCATCGCTCGTTACTACGACCGCCTACTGCAGACATTTATCAAGCGGACGCTTCGTCATCCAGAGAGTCCCCTGGGCCAAATGAGGGATTTCTTTGTCCGCAATGAGTTTCAAACTCGTGGACAGGTACATACTCATGGGTTGTTCTGGTGTGAAGGCGCTCCAGACTTTGAAACAGCGGCTCCTGAAGTCATTGCTGCCTACATCGATAGCGTGATTTCTTGTGCTTGCGATAAGCACTGTATGGCTGATGTCGATGTGTCTGTCCAGGTCCATACTCATCGGCCTACTTGCGAAAAACGGGGCCCGGAATCCAGTTGTCGATTTGGCTATCCGATCGAGCCCATGCCCATGACCGTCATCCTAGAGCCCCTGACTGTTGGAACGGCTGACGCTGATCAGTCGACCGATGAAGACAGATTGGACGAAATCGATCAAATAGTTCGTTCAGCATCGCAGCGGACTGTGGATGATGAAGATCGTCAGTTGGCCAATATGGATGTTGACGATAACGTGGCTCCGCTTCCTGTTTCCTGTTCTCAACCGAGGCACGTTTCGAAGGAAGAACTGAAGAGCCTACGTGAAGAGCATTCTGAGCTGAAGAGGATTCTGCGTGTGCATGCTGGTGAACGTCGTGAAATCAAGCAGACGGATCCAAAGGAGGTGGAAGAAATCAAAGCCTTGAAAACGTTTGAGGATTTACTGGAATACCTCGAATGTGACCTGGATCGCTACATCATGTGTGTCCGTGCCAGCATTTCTTCCAGAAAATATTTTCTGAAGCGGGACCTTTGCGACATTCGTGTCAACGCTTACAATCCGGAAACTCTGAAGCATTGGCGTGCCAACATGGATGCTCAGATTCCACTGGACGAGTATGCCGTTGCCGAATACATAATCGGCTATATCCTAAAGTCCAACTATGCCATCAGCGATCTCCTAACATCTGTTCGCAGAGAAGTTGTCGATGGGAATGCTGACTTGAAGCGTCAAATGCAGCTTCTTGGAAATGCGTTCTTGAAGTCATCGGAGATCTGCAAAATGGAAAGTGGCTACCTCGTTCTTCAGCTGAAACTAGTGGACTGCAGCCGAGATGTCATATTCGTGAACACGTCTCCTCCCGAGCGGCGCACGGTGATGCTGAAGGATGCCGAGACTTTGCAGGAGATACTACAGAAAAATCCAAATTCTACTGACATTGAGATGGTAAACATGCTCACGAGGTACACGATGCGTCCGCGATCAGTGGAGTATATGTGCCTCGCTACATTTGCCACTGAGTATGAGTATGTGCCATTCGAACGAAGAAAGGGAAATAAACGATCGGAGGAGGAAATCAGACAAGTGAACGAGGATGAAGACGTCGAAGATCAGACGGTGGAGGCTCCGGATGAAATTCCCATAGAGGAGTACTTTCCTGACGAATTCGAAATTCCTAACATGGGAGTGATGCGTCGTCGTAAGAAGCCGAAGATCCTTCGATGTGTTCGGTTCAAGGTTGAAGTTGAACCGGAACTATACTATCGAGAACGACTGATGCTGTTCCTCCCCTACAGGAATGAAGACTACGACCTGATTGGTGGTTATGAATCCTTCAAGGACCACTTCAATGCGGTCAAGGATCGGCTGTCCGAGCGGATGGATCTCTATCGCCTGGACAATGTTCAATTCGATGCTGCAATTGAACATGCCATGAATTTGGAACATGAAGATTTCCGTCAAATGGATTTAGGAGGTGAGATATGATTTGGTTTATAATATTTCTAGTTTTACATATTGTGTTGTATATTATGTATATGTTTCTGCTGTGGTAATGTGGAAATAGGTATAGTTGCGGATTAATGGGCTGGTAGGTAATTAGCTAAGTTGTTAAGGAAGCTAAGTTAAGAAAGCTGTTTAAGGGAGTGTTGAGAAAGTCTGTAGATATTATCAGAAATTTGGAGGTATCACCATGTATTTGAGTATGAGGATTTTTTTGTACTTTAACTGTTGTGTGTGTATGTCTTTGTTAATGATTTTATTTCAGGAGTATCTGATCTTCTCAATAAAGCAATTGCTATAGTATGTTCTTTGTGTTTTTAGGTGGTATCATGCAGCAGGAAGCTGACCAGGATAGAGTCGATGCCGAACGAGAACGTCAGCTTGCGTCCTCCCAGGGTTGGGAAACGGAATCCTTGGAATACGACATGGGCACGGATGGGGGATTCCGAGAGCTGGAGCAGGTAACTGCCGAAGCTATTCACGGTGGCATGACAGAAGATGAATTTTTGGCTACCGTCCCAACTCTGAACCGAAAACAGCGAGCCATCTTTGAGACTATTCTCCATCGTATTAAGGAGAATGAACGAGTCTGCGTGGCCATCATTGGGCCTGGTGGAGTTGGAAAAACCGTTCTGGCTCGGTGCCTGCGAAAGGGGATCGATAATATCTGCAGACAAAGGACTTCAAATCCGGACATCAGTCCTGTCCTGGTGATGGCGTATACGGGGATGGCTGCCTTCCTTGCAGACGGAGTGACCATTCACAATGGACTCGCTATTCCTGCAAAGCGCTGCAGTGCAGGGGAGTACAGGGGTTTGGACCCGAAACATCTGCAGACACTCCGTAATGCCTACAGGGGACTTGTGGCCATCATCATTGACGAGTTCTCTATGGTTGGTGGCAATTTCCTTCCGCAAATCATGAGACGTCTGGAGGCTATCATGGGTGTATTAGGGATTCCCTTTGGTGGACTCCATGTCATCTTTATTGGGGACCCTTACCAACTGCCTCCCGTCATGGATGTGCCACTGTGGATTGATATGAAGGCGCAGTATGCTCCATTCACCTTGAATCTGTGGAAAGATCAGGTTGAATGTGTTGAGCTCGACCAAATTATGCGCCAAAAGGATTCCAGCTTTGCTGAGCTGTTGAATCGAGTTCGCCTGGGAGCAGAATTCATGACGGAGTCTGACGAAGCGATCTTGATGGGCCGAAACCGCACACGTGATGAGATCGACAACATGCTGAGTCAGTATCAGGTTGGCGAAGAGAAACCTATCCAGCTATTTATGACGAACGAGGAGGTTGCACGTTGCAATCAGAAGGCTTATGATGAGTCTAAGCTTTCAAAGCTGGAAAGCCCTGCCATCGACCGACTTACATCTGATACGTTGGTACGAAAGTCGAAGCGGAAGCAGCCTGCAGGGAATCAGGGAGCTGATGCAGCCACGCGCATCCTCAGCATTGCCAAAGAGCTGAGCCCAGAGAAAACCGGGGGCATCTACTCTGTCCTTCGTGTATGCCTCGGCATGAGGGTGGAGATAGTTGCCAACCTGGATGTGGAAGACGGGTTGGTGAATGGGTCTGGTGGGACAATTCAGGCCTTCTCGAATGCCCAGACTATCATTTGGGTTCACTTTTCCAACAAAAAGGTGGGCGCCAATTCTCGGGTTGCCAACAGGCAGTATTTCAAAGACTATTTGGAATCTGTACTTCCAGAACAGGGAATCTTCGGTGACTTTGGGACGACGGCTGATCCCCGCTGGACGCCTATATTCAGATGTGAACGTTCGTTCATGCTGAAATCGACTGAAATCTTTCGATATCAGTTTCCTTTGCGACCAGCAGAGGGCAAGACCATCCATCGCAGTCAGGGCAATACCTATAATCAGGTCATTGTCGACTTTTCTGGCGGGTCAGCCTTTCCAAATGGAACCTATGTAGCCTTGTCCCGGGTAACATCTTTGGAGGGACTTTTTCTGGTTAACTTTTCCAAGAAGAAAGTGAAGACCAGCAAGACTGTAGCCAATGAGATGGAACGTCTACGGTCCCCAGATTGTCAGTTTTCTCTTACAGAGGAGATTGATTTGGTTCAAGAGGGAAAAGTTGCCATCTATCAGAATGTGGCATCTCTCCGAAAGTATTTTGCCCAGATTACATCTGACTCTCGGTTTTCAGTGGGCGAAATCATTGGTTTTGCTGAGTCGCGGCTGAGACCTTCTGAAGCTGCCAATTACTCCATGCCTTTCATGCCACATCTGATTGGTCCCGTCGTTGATTCCCGCGCGAAGGGTGTTCGTGGTTTGGCATCATATTACAGCCGCAGTGGTATTCTGGGCGCATCCTGGAGTGGTGACGATGATCTGAAACTTGAACTGTTCACCGTTGTTGTTGGCGGAGACCAGTCTTTCACCGTGGTCATGGTGTACCGAAGTCCCAGTCTGCCCTTGGCTGATCTGCTGGAGGGACTGGAATCCTTTGCCAGAGGTCGACGCAAGGTAATCATGGGTGATTTCAATGTGGACATGGTACGCCCCACTGAGGAAACTGGTCGATTTGAACAGTGGATGACATCAAAGGGCTTCAGGTGTCTGATACGGCGACGTACCACCAATCTTGGCAGCGGTCTGGATCATGTCTGGGCTAACTTCGAGCCTTGCCATGCTGGACTAATTTCCACCCACTATTCGGATCATGAGGCCATCTTTGTGTCTGTCGGCGGAACTATGGTGCCAATGCCTGGTCCTAATCTCACTATTCAAAGGCGACAGGAGCAGGTGGAATGGAGCAAAGCAGATAAAAACGTTGCGTCAACGTTTGTGAAAACGGCTTTGCCACCTGTTCCGGCTCCTACTGTGGATGCTGCCATTACCGTTGCGGCAGAGAAGCCAGCTCCTGTAAAGCCTGGTCGGAAAAGGGGTCGTCAGAAGTCTGCCAAGAAGGGTGCTGCTGGCACTGCTGGAGCTACTAAAGCGTTAGTGGCTGTTGCCAGTGAATCAGAAAAGACCACGATGGTGCCCGCGGCCTCTACTGTTCCTCCTCCCAGAATTGACTCTGACGCTAATTTCATAGCCATGCATAATCGTGGCGAGAATTGCTGTTACGCGAATACAGTGATTCAGGGACTGTTGACTCTGCCTTCGCTGGATGCCTTGATCAGCCTGAGATCCAGGAATCCGATCGAGAAACAGGTGGCCCAGTATTTCAATGAGTCACGACGCCGGGGCATAGTCAGGCTGTCCAGTGTCCCGCTGCGATCCAAGACTAACGTTGAATATAGTGAGAATATTCAGCAGGACGCTGCAGAATTTCTTTGCTCTGTCATTGAAGGCTGCAGTGATGGAGTTAAGGATCTGTTTGGTAACGAGATAACGACGTTTGTACGGTGCTGCCGGTGCAGTGACGTTAGACCCACCAGAGTGACCCGGGAACCGGTGGTAGACTTGAAAGTGGGCTCAGGTCTGATTGACTTTGAACAGGCTGTCCGCTTTGCTCATCGCGGCGTTGTAGAGATGGCCGACGAAGACATCGACTGTCTTCGATGTGGTAGTCGCCAGAGAAGCCAAATCTGGCACGACATTGACGCATTCGGAGACGTTCTCGTTCTGCGAGTGACCTTGTTCCAATATCTGGCTGGAGGTCGTGGATTGGCTCGTATGAACATTCACTTTGAGAACTTCAACTGGGCTGATATCGTCTTCGGCGGTGCCCACTATAAATGCACCGCCATTATCAGACACTACGGGGAAACCATAAATTCTGGACACTATGACTGCCAGGTTTATCGTAACCAGAAATGGCTCTATATTAGCGACGAGACTCTCAGAGATGCACGAGACCATCCTGATGTGACCCTGAACAATGCCTACCTCCTGGTTCTTGAAAAACTGCCTTAGGAGAACGCTCATAAACTACTGGTTGTAATCCCTGTCCATCCTGCCTCCTGTATGTCTCTGCAGGGAAGAGAACGTGTCAATCTACTTCTCTTACCCTTATGTCCTAATTAACTAATACTAGCCAGGAATTAGTTATGAGCACTTGGTAAGCTGAAATATCAGGAAAAAGTAGCTGAAGCTGATCATAGATACTTTTCTATGTAAATGCATAATTTCAAGCGGCGACCCAATAAAAGAGTAATAATAGTATATCAAATGAATTGAAATATTCAAAGGTATTAAAATTTGTATAGAAGAAAACCAAAGCGAATAGCGGAGAATTATCAATATATTGGGTGTGTGAATGCAAAAAAGAGAAGGGTATGAAGTTTAAGAAAAAAATACCTCCTAGTGTGTCGAATGTAGATAAGATTTGGCAAGATGAGAAAGAGGTGTGGGGGTAGGGGGGGGGGGGAGGAGGGGGTAGGATAGCGAGTGGTGTTAAATATATGGTGTCAAAATAATAGTCATTTAGTGTTAAAAATAATTAGTGAGTTTTGTGGTGGGTTTGGTGTTGTAGTTGAGGTTTAGGTGGGGGGTCCTTCAATTTCGCATTATGTATTTTCAAATCACTCAAAACACTGAAACTACTTTTGTTTCAGCTATGTTATATTCACAATTTGCTATTTCATCCGTACCTCTATGCATGATTTTCTTGGACCACAAATAGTTGAGCCCTTGAATGACACTGGCAGCGACCGGTCCCAAAATCCTAACTTCAACGCAGCCATATTTCTCGAGGGCTGTAGTCTACACCTGTGTCGCGAAGGTGATCTAAGTCATCGATCTAATGCCTGTCACTACATTGAATGGGATCACTGTTGGGAGTACTGTTACGACACTGACAGACGCCTTCAGTCTATCCACGATAAGATGACTGGCTTTAAGATTGCCAACACCTCAGAACTTGAATACCTACGTGGTGCCCTAAGTGAATACTACTACTAAGTATTTTGTCTAATGTAATGTCTTGTACACTTCGTTAATAGTTTACTAGTAAAAATATGCAATAATAACAAATGATAGTAATAATATAATAAACATAGTGATTATACAGTAGTAACCATAATAATAACAAGCAATTTGGCATGAATGGGCTGCCGCTGGCATTTTTCCTCTTATCAAGGGACATAACTCAGTTTGCAAGCAGTTAAAGGCTTTGGCTCTATTGCAACTTTTTATCTACGCAACAAGAGCTTTCGAATGATACCCATGCTGGACGGTTTTGTTACTTTCAATTTTGATTCATTTTGCAGCATAACAGTATCGAGCACTTTTTGTTCCACAAACCTGTCCAAAACGCAATTTCTGTACACTTTCACACTTTGTCTCTATTACACGTTTTCATTTACTCAACGAGAGCTTTCGAATGATAGCAATATGAGCCCGATCCGAGAAGTTTCAGTTTTGATCCATTTTGGCCGGTTTTGGCCATTTTTTACCCTTTGAGACCCCGTAACTTATTTTCTGTACATTTTGGTGCTTTGGCCCTATTACAACATTTTATCTACTCAACGAGAGCTTTCGAATGATACCCATATGAGCCCAATTCGACAACTTTCAATTTTTACCACTTGCAGCATCACCGTATCGAGTACTTTCACCCTGAGTCGTACCGGGTCGCCCAGGAGATATGCAAACCTCCAAGTCAAGCCCTTCAAAATAAGGTATCAACCACCTCTCTACCCCTTACCAATCTTGAGATCTGGGGGTAGACACATTCGGCAAGAAATAATAATAATAATAATAAATAATAATAAATAACGGACATACCCAAGTTAAAGGGTTGCCTTTTTGTTGAAAAAGCGGCAACCCAATAATAATAATAATAATAATAATAATAATAATATAATAATAATAATAATAATAATACTGATAACAATAGGATTAGTAATAATAATACTGATAACAATAGTAATAATAATACTGAAAACAGTGATTAAGTAGTAAACATTAATATTGATGATAATAATAGCATTTACATTGTTAATGCATATTTACTGCACAATGACCAGCCAAACAGTATAGCGTAACCATCATATTAGTAACTTCATGTACAACAAGCTTAGTGTTAGGACGCTGTTGAAACGCCCATTCAATATGATCTTCGCTTTCAATATCGTCAATAAACCGATCCAGTTCTGCTCTGCCGGAAATGAGGCGAGGTAAGGTAAACAGGGAAGTGTTGTTGCTGGCATAGTAATATATCAATTCGTGGTTGAGTATATTTCTGAGGATGAAACCAAACGAAACATTCTATTTAGACCTGTACTTGTGGTCAAGGAATACTGACAGGAGGGCTTTCTCTATTTCTTCCATGGACGTGGTCTTCAGGCGAAAGTTGTATTGGCGCATAAACTTCTTGATGGTGTGGTAAGTTCTAATTTGATACCAGTTGGCTTGGTAAATCTCACTGGCATCTGGTGGAGGGTCGGTAGGGTCTTCCTCTAATGGATCTCCGGTGGTGGGTGGATGTTCCTTTTCAATATGTTCCTTGAGCTTGTCTTCTCTCAGGAATTTATCTCCACATTGTTCGCAGGGAAATGTTTCAGGATGATTTCGTTTGATGTGGTTCCGTAGGTTCTGTGGTCGCTCAAATGACTTGCTACATTCTGGGCATATGATTGGTTGAGAATGAGTGGTCTTCTTGTGGAGGCGTAGCTGTCGTTCATTAGGGAAAGTGATTCCACAGGTGTCGCAGGAAGTCGGTTGGTGTTGACGTCGAATGTGCTTCAGGAGGGCGTGATTTCGCTGGAAGGTTGATGAGCAAGTAGGGCATTCAAACTTTCCACGTGAACCTGAAACAGTTCAGCAACAGGTAATATTTAACAATACCTAAAATCTAAAAAACTATGAAATGTTCAAACTGTACAACTACTAAAAAATGAGAAGATCAAAATGTGAATGACTGAAAAATTCAACTACTAAAATGAATGGAGTGAGTCTGCCCTATCAGATGCAAGTTCTTTAGTTAATAAGAAGGCGATAAGGTTTAAAGTTCATTAGACCGTCATTTCTGCCCGAAGCCTGTTGAACGAACTGTTACAAAAGGCCCTGCGCCAAAGTCCACCTATTCGCATTGAGATTACCGGTCATTATGTAGCCGTCATGATTATAGGCAGTATGTCCTGGACAAGCTCACAATGCCCTGACCCACGTACTGCCATTGAGGAGGTGTCTCGCAAAGCCTACAGTACGTTATGTCACGGGAACGAACACTTGATCAGACGTGAACGCAGACTACCACCAAGACCTCATATCTACGGAATTGATGCAGTCAGGGATAAGATGAGGGACCTACGTGAATACAAAAGATATCGCAGAAGTATTCAACCTATCTACAATATGCTAGACAGGCTAGAAGCAGAAATGCTCAAAAATCCGTTTTTTCATGGCTAACTGCCTACCTACCGACAGTGCAAGTAATGTCATCCGTAACATTTCGTTTACTGTATGCAACATTTTACAGTATTATGCAATACAATACTGTTATGCAATGGTTTACTGGACAGTAGTGTTATCTAATACCATATAATAATAATAATAATAATAATAATAATAATAATAATAATAATAATAATAATAATAATAATAATAATAATAATAGTCAATGGTTTACAGTGTTAATTATTGTTTACTGTACATTAGTAATGCCATGTAATTGTCAATAATAATAGTCAATGGTTTACTGTACATTAGCATGTAATAGTTGTTAGTGTTCTTTACAGTCTTGGTGATTTCATGGGGATACGAACCATTCCGGCACATTCCACTGTTTCACCATAGAATTTCCAATCCACTCGATGAATACGACGGCACGGTTGTCGCATCCCAAGGGTCCAAGGGCCACCGCTGCGTCCAGTCTCGCTGCTTGCACTGTAGGGAAGGTCTCCTGGCTTTCTCTAAGCAAATATTTGCTCTTTGTGTAAATCTTCCACGTGACTCCTTTCTCCTTGGTTCCTCCTTCGAATAGTTTGGCCAAGTTGTACTGCTTCGACTTCACCAAGGCCTCGTGGAGCAGAGATATTATATCTTTGCTCCGCTTTAGTCGCAGTAGGAGATCAAACACTCCGTCGTATCTTGTTTCGGATTTGATGATATCTCGATAATCCGGGGTTATGCGCCGATGTTCAACCATGTAGTCTGCCACTGGAGCAGGATCCATTTCGTCCCAAAGAATAACCAAATTATCCATGATTTTCTCCACAGATGGTGAACCTGAAACAAATAATGCTAATCTAAAAACTGTGAAATGTTCAAACTGTACAACTGCTAAAAAATGAGACGGTCAAAATGTGAATGACTGAAAAATGCAACTACTAAAATGCAATCATTAAAAATACAACTTTTAAAATGCTACAATTAAATATCTTACCAGTTTCAACGGAATTCATTCTCGTGGCGATGTAAAGTACTGGTGATTCAAATGTCAGTAAGGTTAATAAACATGCCAAACTTACAATATATGTCTAAACTTTGCAGCATTCTTGTGCTAGGTTTCATTAAATATTCTGTACACTGTACACATACCTCAATCTTTCATTCCCTTGTTCATTAATTATTGAACAAAAGTTGTATACTCTTTTTCTTTTAACCTTTAGCCTGTTCCCAATTTCACGTAATTGTTGTCATATTCATTACACACAGATTTTCCGAGTCACAATTAATTATTATTAACTAATTAGTTAACCTATAATTATCAACAGGTGACCGAAGTTAGTTCATTATTACTTTATTACACAGGCACCATAATTAACCCAATAGGTGTCAACAATCTTACGTAATTGGAGACATAAAACTATAATCACCCATTTTCAGCCAATTCTCATAGTTAACTTTAATAAACTATTACTAACTAATTAGTCAGCTACTAAACAAAATTAGTTGACCGAAGTTAGTTCAACACATGCTCTTTACGTAGACACCAACATTAGTGTGATAAGTATTGTGAATATTACGTAACGACTGTCACAAATTTTCATTACACATTTTAGCCCAGATTTTCTAGTCAACTTTAACCAATTATTACTAACTAACTAGCCAACAAATCATTACCAACAGGTGACCGAAGTTGGTTCACGGTTTGCTCTTTAAGATGACACAAAGATTAATGTGATAAGTATTACCAATCTTACGTAATGACTGTCACAAATTTTCATTTTCAATCAACGTTTCTACCCCTTTCCTTGTTTACTTCTTTAATTTCATTAGGTGGCAGGTGTAAAGCGCATTAGTAACCTTTGGGAGACAGGTCTGAGTCCTCAGTATGCTAAAGATGTGCTAACACTAGCAGGCATCTAGCAGGGAAGAAAATTTTAACCAAGCAGGGTGAGAAATTTTAAGCTAACAGGGAGAGAAAGGCTTTTGACAGGTTTGAGTCCTCAGTATGCTAAAGATATGTTAACACTAGAAGGCTGCTAGCTGGGAGAAAGATTTTTGACAGGTTTGAGTCCTCAGTGTGTTGAAGATATGATAGCACTAGAAGGCTGCTAATAAGGAGAAAATTTTAAACAAGCAGGGAGAGAAATTTTAAGCTAACAGGGAGAGAGAGACTTTTGACAGGTTTGAGTCCTCAGTATGCTAAAGATATGATAATACTAGCAGGCTGCTAATAGGGAGAAAGACTATTGACAGCTTTGAGTCCTCAGTGTGTTGAAGATATGATAACACTAGAAGGCACCTAATAGGGAGAAAGACTTTTGACAGGTTTGAGTCCTCAGTATGCTAAAGATATGATAGGACTAGAAGGCAGCTAACATCAGTATATTCTTAAGTACGTAACTAACAATCTTGTCTTCTTTAAGTGTTTGTTACATGTCTTCCATATCAAGGTTAATACAAAGGTTCAGATGAAGAAATTCAATAGGAGACAAGAAATGGAAAATTTTAGTTGATAAGGGAAGAAAATTTTGCAAGAATATTTTTGGTCTATGCGATGCTGAGATAGATAGGTAAGAATCTATTGGCAAATAGTTAGGTAAAAGTTTCAAAAAAAAGTTTGAAAATGTTACTTAATATTACTGTTAATTAGGCATATAAATTAAAACACTAATTAGGCAGGTAATCTAACTAGATAAATACGTAGGCAATAGGTAGGTAAAGTAAATAACACTGTGTTAAAAATTTAGCACAACGTTACAAAGCTTATCCAAGCTAAAGGCAAAATTAAAATATGAAAACCAGTGTAATTGGTTTATGCATTGCAAGAAACATTTTAACATAGGAGCGATCTAGCACAAAATACGAAGCCTAAACTGACAACACTCAGTCTTAAAAATTGGCCAGCAAAATTTAACCGTTATACAACGTCTGCTAGAAAACGATAAATTTCCTAAATTTTCGTGCCAATATTTTTCAAATGAAACGATGTCACCAGAAAGCTGGTAGCAGACAAGCTGGTAGATGTCAGAAACGGTTTCTCAGGGTTTTGATGATTTTAGGCACTGTTAATAAACATTTACCTTTTTTCGATTCAACAAATCGATCTACCAATCCGATTCAATCAGTTGATCAGGTGTCAAAGCCCTTCGAATGTGAATCTTTCAAGATTCAAACTTATAATCTACTACTTTCTTCTAATGTAGAAATTTGCAAGAGCTTGTTTAAGGGGGAGGGAGGTCCATCGTGAAAAATTTTTAGACCACGAATTTCGCTCATTTTCACACATATCTAGCCACATATGTCGTACATTTCGAGTTTAAATATTGAGTTGTTTCGTTCAGCTCTCCGTAAGTTCAATTCAATGAGTACAATTTGAATATCAGCGAAAATGAGGGTGCTGCAGCTAAATGAAGCAAGAAGTTTTTGCAAATCAACTTCAGATTTTTAGCTTAGTTTGTCATACACATTTAGTAAACATTAATGAAAAGATCTTCGTCCGGAATCAAGTCAGATGAGCATAATCAATAGCTTCTTTAAAGTCGGGTTCACACTGGAGTCTTAAGTCGCATGTCTTAAGGGGGGGGGTCCATTTTTGGCCGACTTTTCGACAATCTCCGATTTTGCTCGTTTTCACATATTTTGTTCTCCGATTGGTATATTTTAACGAGTTTTTGAAATTAAAGTCGGGTCTTTTACGGTTAATGAGTAATTTCACTTCAAAGTTGAGATCTCATGTGTTAAACATAGGAAACTGGAAAAGTTTCAATTATTTTACTAGTGTCAAAAAATCTCGAGACTGGGCAAAGATTATCAGCATAATTTGGTATCGTTAGAAACGTCTATTTATACACTTTGATTTGTTGGAATTAGATTTTTGATTTAGGCCTTTGAATTTTTTTAAATAATTTTTGAATCCTGCTGACTGCGAAAATTGACGTTTTTCGTTAGTGGAAACTGGGGGGTTGTAACTTTGAGCGAGGATTACAAAAAATCAAAGGCTTAAATCAAAAATCTAATTCCAACAAATCAAAGTATATAAATAGACGTTTCTAACGATACCAAATGATGCTCATAATCTTTGCCCAGTTTCGAGATTTTTTGACACTAAATTTGGTTTTTTACCAAAATTTTGAATTTTTTCGATTTTTTGCCTATTACGTGAGACCAATGCAATCAGCAGCTGCCAAATGCCAAAATATCTCGTTTTACGTTATTTCTGGTGGCTGCAGTTCAGTGTTGACTACAATTATTTCTGCTAAGTAGCCCAACGTGGTCGCTGCATCCCAATCTGTCGGACTGGCACCCATATAGCAAAAATATCGATTTTTTCAAATTTCTCAAAACATGACAAATTTGACATCAATCGAAAGCCCTTAATGCGGGGAACATTTTTTCTTCTTGGGCTATGGTCCGCAAATGCACCAAATTGAAGTTAATGGCTGTTAAAGGGTTTTGTGATCTGACATCAACATTGGCTTTGCTGCTCCCTAAAGGTCGTTAAAAAGGCATGAAATCACGTTTAGCCTGCCAACACCGGGGCAAAATTAATTCTTTAGTGCAATTTTCAAATGTACACCCCATTGAAGCTCCAAAATCGAAGACTGTTTAAGGAAATTGCTTCAGTCTCAAGCGGTATCCTCGTTTCGCCCATTATTACAATTGCAAGCAGTTGATAGCTCGTAACTCGCGGAGACATGGATGAAACAACTCAATATTTAAACTTGGTACGCACAACATGTGTGGCTACATTATGTGTAAAAATGAGCGAAATCCGTGACTACAAATTTTTTCATGGTGGACCCCCCCCCCTTAAGTCTTTAGAGCTTAAGACTTGGGAAATTGGTTCACACTGAGTCTTAAGTCGTAAGGTCGTAAGTCTTAAGCTTCTAAAGACTTAAGACTTAAGACTCGCTTGATTCACACTGCAGTCTTTAGTCGTAAGTCTTAAGGTTTTTAGCTTGCTTAAGACCTTAAAACTGGACATGAAACAAATTCATCTCTTAAGACTTAAGACTAACGACTAAAGACTAAAGACGTCAGTGTGAACCAAATCAAGCCAAGACTAAAGACTTTAAGACTTAAAACTAACGACTTAAAACTAAAGACTTAAGACTCCAGTGTGAACCCGGCTTAAAAGGTTTTTCAGAGCAACAAGGTCCCTGTTCCCCGTAATGAAATATTTAACAGTGCTTAACTTCTGAAATAGAAGTATTTCCGAGCCATAGTTCTATGAGAAGAATTCATCCCTGCACTGAGAGCTTTCGATTGATATATAATATGCCATATTTTGAAAAATTTGAAAATTCGCTGTTTAGTGAAAGTAGTAATAGAGACATCGATTGGGCACAGTTTGGGTGACGTTTTTAATCCCGGATTGGGGAGCCGATTTGCTTCCCTATTTTTGGGTGACTATTTTAATCTCACTTTTGGGTGACAGTTTTAATCTCATTATTGGGTACTAATTAGTTCTCATATTTAGGTGACTAACTAGTTGTGAAAGGTCATCCATGTGATGAGTAGAATTTTTGGGTGACTATTTTGATCCCTATTTTTGGGTGACTGTTTTGATCCTTATTTTGGGTGACTATTTTGAATCCCATTATAATGTAACGGAAATATATGTAATGATTCAAGCTTTTGGGTGACTATTTTGAATCCCATGATAATGTGACGTAAATATATGTAATGATTCAAACTTTTGGGTGACTGTTTTGATCCTATGATAATGTAATGAAAATATATGTAATGATTCAAATTTTTGGGTGACTGTTTTGATCTCAATTTTGGGTGACTGTTTTGATCCTTATTTTGGGTGACTATTTTGAATCCCATTATAATGTAACGGAAATATATGTAATGATTCAAACTTTTGGGTGACTGTTTTGATCCTATGATAATGTAATGAAAATATATGTAATGACTGGAATTTTGGGTGCCAATTTTGATCCTTATTTTGGGTGGCAGTTTTGATCCCACTTTTGGGTGACTATTTTGATCCCACTTTTGGGTGGCTATTTTAATCCCTATTTTTGGGTGGCTATTTTAATCCCACTTTTGGGTGACTATTTTGGTCTTCTGATAATTTAACTGAAATATATGTAATGATTCAAACTTTTGGGT
>JASAND010025201.1:0-79083 GCA_030248195.1 Trissonchulus latispiculum
TCATGCTTCGTTCAGTTACGTATTGATCAGGAGGGTCCATTGAGCTAAGAAATGCATGAATTTTTCCTCTGCTTATGGTTCGAAAAAAAATTTCATTTTGAAATTTGGGATATTTCCCGCCGAGTGATTTTTTGTTAAATTTAAAGCCTATATATATACATATATATATATATATATATATTATATATATATATAACCCGGTGAAACTACGAGCACATGACGATTTTGAGAAAACCCTGCTGCGCTGCCTTGAATTGAATGAATGAATGAATGAATTTCCAGCCCAAATCCGAAAATGTGGTTTCCCTCCTCCCCATGGCCATAGGTGTTAGGGGGGAACACCCCCCCCCCCGAAATGACAAATTTTCGCACCCCCTCCCCCCAGATTTTCAGATTTTTGGTACCCTCCCCAATTTTTGTCCAAAAATGGCAAAAAATCGAAAATTTAGGGGGGTCCACCCTCCCTCGGACGGAACCCTCCCCCCCCCCCAATTTTTGCCCAGCCACACCTATGCCCATAGCTACATGCTTAGAGTAACCTTGGATATTATATCATGTAAAAACGTGTTTTCAGATATTTTGAAAAATTATCTAGATTTGTAAAATATCTGAAAAATGTCTGGAAAAAGTCTGGAAAATGGCTGGGAAAAGTGTGGAAAATGTGTGGAAAAAAATCTGGAAAATGGCTGGAAAAAGTGTGGAAAATGTCTGGAAAAAGCCTGGAAAATGGCTGGAAAGTCTGGACAATGGCTGGAAAAGTCTGGAAAATGTCTGGAAAAAACCTAGAAAAAGTCTGGAAAATATCTGGAAAAAACCCAGAAAAAGTCTGGACAAATACCATCATTTAGTTTGCACCGCCCATGTAGCACGGCAAGATCAGAAGTATTCAGGAATTATGCACGAATTATGCACAGCTGATATGTGTAAGAATTAAATTTTGCACAGCTCCAGTTCGGTTACAATTCGAATTTCAAATTTTCAATTTTGGGCGGTGTCAGCTAAATGCTAGCACCGTCCAAACATTTTTGTGTGCTCTTTTTAGCGGGTTAAAAGTATTTCCGAATTAGGCACACGCAATATACAGCTGGTATGATTTTTGCATACGTCCAAATCGCTTCGTGTCAAATGCTGTTTCTTCTTTATGGTACTGCCAATTTTACTACATTTTCGGACATTGTGTATATGGGTTATACTTAGCTATGTACGAGCTCGGATTGAGCCCAAGTCGAAGCGGAGACATTCTACAGGTACATGAACTTGGGGTTTGGGGACGGGGTGGCATAGGTGTACCACCTGTTTGGGTTGGGGGGGAGTAAAAAGTCCAAATCTGGCTTGGGGGGGTCTCAAAAATCGGAAATTTTCAAAAAAAACTGTACCCAAACTCTACCCAAATTTTTTTCAGCTAAAAATGGCCCTTTTTGGACACAAAATCAACTATTTTCGACATAAATCTACTAAAAAACCAATCGCATTGTGTTTTAAAACCTATTTCTTAGCGTTTTTAACTGTTTCTAGACAATTTTTTCAGAAAATTTTTGAAAAATTGCAAAAATTTTTGCAAAAATTTAGCATTTTTTCTCTTGTTTGGACCCCATTTTAGGGGGGGAGGGGGGTCTGAGCTCGGCTTGGGGGGGGAGTAGTCGAGGTCGGGTATGGGGGGTGGGGGGTCTGGCCTCTCCGTGGGGGGGTCTCATAGGGTTTAAACTGTAGCCTGGTTCACCTATGCGGGGTGGGTTGGAAATTTTCTACCAACTTTACCCCTCCCAGATTTTTTGACTCCCCCCACTTTTGGTTATCCCCCCGGACCCCCGTGGGGCCAAAAAGTTAGCTAAATTTTGCCAAAAAATGGTTAGAGAAAATTTTTAGGGGGGAGGGCATAGGTGTAACGGAGATTAGGGTTGGGGGAGGCCCCCTCCCCCGAAATTTTGCGGGCTCCCTTTTTAGACCTCCCCCAATCGCCCCCCCCAACCCTCCCCCAAAAATTTTTTCTTATTGCATTGCATTTTTATTTTAGCCATCGCCAATGCCAAAAAACATCCAAACATGAAGTAATTTTAACATTAGACAGGGTATTTAAACTCGTCAACCTGATCGACAACATGTTTCTAACTCCAAAATAAGGTCAATATTGAGTCAGAAAGTTTGCAATTTGAAAGTCAGAAAGATAGGTGTAATTGGGGGGGCGGTTTAGGGGGTAACCCCCCCCAAAAATTTTTGGGGGCCCCCCGGCCCCCCCAACTGGCCAAAAATTGGGCATTTTTAGGGTAAATTCTGCAAAATTTTTCAAAAAAGTCTAAATTTTTGGCTTAAAGTGTTTATTATTGCGAGAAATACACGTTTTTAACGGTTTTATGGACTTTCTGGCTCAATATTGACCTTACTTTAGACTTAGAAACATGTGGGCAATCAAGTTTTCGAGTTTAAAACCCCAGTCTAAAGTCAAAATTACTTCATAGTTAAACTTTTTTGGCATTAGCAATGGCTGAAAATGCGATTTTTGACATAAAAATAGAAATTTTTTTGGGGGAGGTTTGGGGGGGGTCGTGGGGGGGGGGTCTAAAAAGGGGCCCCCCAAAATTCCGGGGAAGGGGATCCCCCCAACCCAAATCCCCGTTACACCTATGGTCAGAAATCATGTTTGCGAGATTAAAAGCCCTGTCTAATGTTAAAATTATATATACCTCATTGTTGGATGTGTTTTGGTATATATTAGAAACGGCTGAAATTGTGACTTTTGGCATAAAATAGAAGGATTTCGGGGGTGGTTCGGAGAAGGGGTCCTTGTGGCTGTGGGGTTTGGGGAGGTCTAAAAAGGAGACCCGCCCCCAAAATGTCGGGGGAGGGGGCCTCCCCCAACCTAAAACTCGTTACACCCATAGTTTCACCGGAAATTTTGGTTGGGGAAGGGTAAATTTTCGAACTTAGGGTTACCCCCGAAATCTGATGGGGGTACCCGCCTCCGCCTACCAGCATTTGGACCTCAGGATATGCCAACTTTGAGCATTTTTGAAGTTTCTAGCTCGAAAATTTGATTTGCAGCACCAACATGCCAGGTTTCATAAGTTTCTATGGTAAAAATGAAAATTTTGAAAAAACTTAAAAAATGACGAGATATTGCAATTTTTAACACAACTAACTTATTTCTAGCGATATTCTGCATATTATGGCCAGTTCCCAGCAGGTTTCATGCCCAAACAGGTTAGGTACGGCGGATTTGGCGTTTTGACCAAAACGGGTTTTAAGCTTGTTGTGACGCTAGAATGGTGCCTAGGTAGTTTTGCACGCTAAAAACAGCTGAAACAACGCATTTAAACCACTCTAAATGGTTGCTTGCTAGAAATCCGTGCCATGTTTTTCCCCGATTCGCGGGTAAAAAAACATGGACAAATCCTTTTACTGCCAAAGTTGAGAGAGGTGTAAGAGAAGTTTGAATATACGATTGGATAGGTATTTGCTCACGGTACGTAACGGTATACTCAAACCGATCCAAATCCAAACGAAGAAAAAGTTGGAGGCTTGCTTCCCTATTTATGTTCCCCCCCTGACTATAAATGATTCTTGATTCAAAATCATGCTTTGACATTATATTGGCCTTGTGTACTAGTTTTGATTTGTGTTTAGATTTTTGGAACCGTATCATTATCCGGAAGGTCGACCTACGTATCTAAACATTCGCCTCATGCAACCATAGGTGTACCACCTGTTTGGGTTGGGGGGGGGGGGAGTAAAAAGTCCAAATCTGGCTTGGGGGGGTCTCAAAAATCGGAAATTTTCAAAAAAAAACTGTACCCAAACTGTACCCAAATTTTTTCAGCTAAAAATGGCCCATTTTGGACATAAAATCGACTATTTTCGACATAAATCTAATCAAAAACCACTCCTATTGCGTTTTAAAACCTATTTTTTAGCGTTTTTAACTGTTTCTAGACAATTTTTTCAGAAAATTTTTGAAAAAGTGCAAAAATTTTTGCGAAAATTTAGCATTTTTCCTCTTGTTTGGACCCCATTTTAGGGGGGGAGGGGGGTCTGAGCTCGGCTTGGGGGGGGAGTAGTCGAGGTCGGGTATGGGGGGAGGGGGGTCTGGCCTTTCCGTGGGGGGGGGTCTCACAGGGGGTAAACTGTAGCCTGGTTCACCTATGCATGCAACGCTATTTTCAAAAGCTGCACACGTGGCATTTTGCTTATATATACGTACTAATTCTGAATAGTGCAGCTTTAGAAAATTTCTTTTGCATGACCTACGTATTTCACACCGGATTACCCATATCCTTCACAATTCCTGATGCCGTTGATGTGTCCGCTCATCTCTGCTTTTATTTGGTATGTATGGTCGATGTTGTTTATTGCTACCATTTTAGTTGTTCATTAATATTTATCATCATGATATTTATTATTGTAAATTGCATTGTGTAAAAACGGCAACGTTCTTAACTGCTCCGTACAATGAGTATCAAACCACCATGGTGGGGGTGGAGTGGGCCGTCAGCGCGCAGAGTCGGCTGTCAATTACACCTATGGGTGGGGTCCGGATAAATCGGATTTGGGGGAGGGCGTAAAGTTTGTTCAAAATTTTAAGAGAAAAATTGCGGTTTTCCTAAAAAAGCGCTATTTACACTTAAAATTAGCAATATTACAAACTATTACAAACAATTTGGTCATTTTCAAAAATGGAATTTTGAATTTTTGAGAAAATATATTTTGAAAATTTTGAGGGTGGCGTCTGGGCAAATTTGCGCGGGTGGGGTTTGGGATTTGGCCTGTGTCTGAGGATGTCCTCAGTCTGTTGAGGACTGTTGTCTGTATGTTCTCAGTCATCCTGAGGATGTGTCTGAGGCCCCCCCCAAGGAACAACTATATTGCCTTCCTCTGCCTGCCTGCCTCCCCGCCACTAATGTATACTTCCCCTCAACTTGGGCTCAATCCAAGCTCGTGCCTAGCTAAGTCAGGCATACATACAATGTCTGCAAAAATATGGCAAAATTGCCAGTATTATAGTGAAGTTATAGTATTCGGCATAAAGCGTTTTGGACGTCTGCAAAATTCATGCAAGCAGTATATTGAGTGTGCCTAATTCCTAAATACTATTTGTTTCACCAAGAAGTGTACGAGAAATTTTGGGCGGTGCTGGCATTTAGCTGACACCGCCCAAAACTCAAAATTTAAATTTCGATTTTTAAACGAACTCGTGCTGTGCAAAAATTAAATCCTGCAAAAATCAGCTGTGCATAATTCGTGCATAATTCCTGAATAACTCTTACTTTGTCGTGCTACATGGGCGGTGCAAACTAAATGATGGTTTATGAAGAAAAATCTGGAAAATGTCTGGAAAAAATCTGGAAAATGACGTTTCCAGACTTTTTCCAGGGATTTTCCAGACTTTTTCCAGACATTTTCCAGATCCAAAATATGCCTTGAAAATATCTGGAAAATATCTGGAAAAATCTTTCCAGGTATTTTCCAGACTTTTTCCAAACAACAGAAAAAACCTGGAAAAAGTCTGGAAAAATTTTAGCGTTAAAAAATTTTTCCAGATTTTTTCCGAAAAAAGTTTACCTGTGCCCGGGGGGGGATCCCCCCCCACTTTTTTCGCCTAGAGAAAACCCAGGCAGCCCCAGCTCATAGATGAACCAGGCTACAGTTTGCCCCCTGTGAGACCTCCCCCCACGGAAAGGCCAGACCCCCCTCCCCCCCTACCCGACCTCAACTACTCCCCCCCCCCAAGCCTAGCTCATACCTTCCTCCCCCCCTAAAATTGGGTCCAAACCAGGTAAAAAATGCAAAATTTTTGAAAAATTTTATGCAATTTCTAAAAATTTTTGAAAAAAATTAGAAAAAATGGCTATAAATCACATATTAGGAGCTAAAGATGGTTATTTATAGCAATTAAAAGGTAATATACGCACTTATAAACCACAATCTGGGCTAATTTAGGCATATTTTAGCACAAATTTGTCAATTTTCAAGCCCTATTTTCCCATACGAAAACTATCGACAGAAGCTTTTGAGTATGTTTTATGTACTGTACATCGAAAAAGGAGCATTTTTAGCCAAAAAAACTTGGGTACAGTTTAGGGGGGTCCCCCTCCCCCAAATTCCGGATTTTGGTGTGGTCCCCCGAGCCAAATTTGGACCTTCTACTCCCCCCCCCCCCCCCCAACCCAAACAGGTGGTACACCTGAGTACCTGACCTATGCCCCAGCTAGTTATAGCCAAAATCCGAAAAAGTGGGTTTCCCCCCACGGCTATAGGTGTAAGGTGGGCGGGCGGGTGTTTGGGGCTATATTTTTTATTTGAAGCTATTAGAAAATATTTTTTTCTCATTGTTTTCTGCCGTTCACAAATTTTTCTAATTTTTTCTTATAGTTTTCTCTATTTTTTCTATATTAGAAAATATTTAGAAAATCATACAACTTTTTTTTCTAATTTTTTTCTAATTATTTTCCAATTGTTTTCTAAACTGGAAAACAATAAGAAAAATATTTTTTCAGAAAATCTTCTAAAATATTTTTTCAGAAAACTTTCTAAAGCTTATTTATCTAAATACATGGCTAGTGGAATTATATATATTGATTTTTATAAAATTAGATGTGTTAATATTTTTGCAAAAATTACATTTTAGAAGTGGTTAAACGTAAGATAAGATTTGCTGGGGTTAAAGCACTCTGGGGGGGGGGTCCCAGACACTGAAAATCAAATCTACACTTTATGGGTATATCAGTGCCTATGTTTAACATATGGCTGAGGCTTAGGCTGAGGCTAAGGCTTAGGCTTAGGGCCCTTTAACACGTAAAGGTCAAAAAAAGGTCGCCGAACAAAACTTTTAAAAGTGGAAAATTTTGGTACCAATCGACTCGTCTCGTCGTCCTGAGCACAGAAATAACAAATTTATTTCATAAAAATGCGTTTCTGGTCCCCCCCCCCCTTGGGTGACTTAATATGAAGTTATGACAACATTAGTACATAAGTGTCAGAACAATAGTTACAAATATTTAACATTGCAAAATTTGTAATTTCCTACACATGTAACTGTAAACTCACAAAAATGTGACATGAGACATTTTCATTGCAGGTATATGCTGTTTCGGGCAATCAACGAGAGTAGCTGGGCGACTAATAGTGAAATTTAGCAAAAGCATCGCAGCTTTATCTAAAAAAATTAAAATAAATTTGCAATTATTAATAAAAAATTTTAAAAATATTATTACTACGACTATAATGGAACAATCTATTAATAAAACAACATAAAACCATCTGACATAAATATAATATACCCTGGCAAACAATGGGAGTATCACATGGCATATTATCCAACAAAAGCTGCAGCTCCGTAAACGAAACCGTGAAACACTTCATTGGATTCGTTGATCCAATCTTATAACCACTCGATTTCTGCAAGTCTTCCCAGTATCGTCTCCCCATGTAGTCTTTGATGGAGGTATCAGGAGCAATATAACCACAAATTTTAAACTGAAATAAACAAATAAAATTTCCTAATATACTCAAATGTTATCCTACACTACACTATTACAAACTAAACACTCAATACATAAACAGAAAACACAAACAAATTTTAGAATGTACATGCCTATACACATATATACGCATGTTCATATATCAAAACTTTATCAAACATAGCAACATATAAATAAAAGTAAGATAATATATACCAGTAATGTTACCGTTAAAAAAGGACAGAAAACCATTTTCCTGATCGTGCTAGGGTCCAAATGTTTCTCTCGGCCATCCTTAGTTATCATATAAGAAGAGAGGTAGACAGAATAATCGTATAGCAACTCATTAGATACCAGAATTTCATCTGACGATCCAGTATGACCTACACTGACCAAAAAGTTGACATACGGTTTCAATTTGGACATGCCACCATGTATGTATAATCATATACCAAAAAAATAAAATAAACGCAAACAAAAACACAACATTTATAGAACAATACTATTACAATACAAAATGATACATAACTTTTAATTTTAATCAAACAAATTAAACTATAGCATTGTAAAGGAAACTTACACTTCCTTGTCTCATACTGTTCACGAATACCGAGAATCTGGATTTATCCTCTGCCACAGCTAAAAACAGAAACATTACCTTGCATAAAGTTTCCATATTAGGTATTAAATTAAATGATGCCAGATGTAAATAAAAAATATAAAATAAATTTAAATAATTTAAAGTCAAAAAACAAAATACATAAAAAGAAATTATGTATTAAAAATATAGCCAAATAAATATATAAACATTTACTACGCTCATAAGTGGAAACAATCAGTGCAACAATCTTCTGTCCAATAAACTTCAGCTTAGCTGATTCGATCCTGGCCAACTCTGCTGCCTCTGCATCAGCTTCCAGAGACTCCAGCTCATCTTCACCATCCATGTTATCATTGTCAGGATCAGGATCATCATCATCATCTTCTTCTTCTTCTTCTTCTACAATAATTAACTACAAATACAATATCACATAAACAAACGAATACACCAATGATATGATACTTCGTTAACCAAACAACATATGCGATATCACATCTGACACATCAAAACTGTATACGGGAACGAGCAACGGCATCACAGACCCTGACAAATCTTTTAGAATACAAAGAGAGAAACCGTTATTATTTAACTTTTGCAAAATTACAAAAAAATATCATATACAATTTTCATATCAAACAAATACTAAACTTATCTTCAAAATAAGCTTTCTGCAGTCTGCCAAATTCTGCTTCAATTACAGCTGCCCTTGTAGGAATACTTGGATCTTCATTGACACCGGCCACAGAAGCACTGAACCGTTTGACCTTGGATGTTTTGGAGGAATTGCCTTTCTTGCCTAACACAAAACAAGTTTTCAATTAACAAAAAATTATAACACATACTACATTATTATACTAATAATAATATAAGCTGTTGAGAACAGAAAACCATCTTGCAATCATCACATTAAATAAATCTAATCACATAATTTTATTGACAACCACACATAACAATACCTGAATTTGCCACAGAGGCAAACTGCTCCCACTTTGCATCATCAAACTGGGCAATGCTCATACTGGACACTGCAAAATTATTGGCAACAAATGTACATCTAATCCTCCAGGCTAAACCAGCAACCAATCATCCAGATATGCCAACCAGCAACAACTAAACTACAGAACAAATTTAAACTTAACATTGTAAAAAATACATTAAATACAGTACTGTTGTGCTTGATTTCCCTCTTGCTGTAGTCGCCTTAATCCATAACTACTAAAGTAACGATTAACGAATGTATTCACCGAGACAGTAATGTAAGAAATGAAATGTAAGAAATGAAATTGTCACTTCAGCACCTGAGACCCGAAAAATTCGGGCCTCGGGTGGGACTCGAACCCACGACTTTCGGATTAACGCTCCGACGCTCTGCCAACTGAGCTACCGAGGCTACAGTCCCGGGCTTCAAGCCCAGGCTTCAAGTTTAGCTCGGACCTTTGAGTAGGACACGGGCCTCGGGCCAGGACCAATCCTATGAATCGCACACTGGCCTCGGGCCAGGCACAGTTTCCGAGCCAGCTGGGCATCGATAGTTCAAAGCAAGCTGTGAAGTTAAATAGTATATAGCACTAGTCTAAGTAACTGTTAAATATAAGAATAGGTCAATAACTCTAGTCAGTATGCAACTGAGACAGAGTATAAGCTGCAACAAACTATTACACTGAGCCACTTTTGGTCTTTGTATCTTGCTCGCCCCAAGCCTCAGATCAATCATCCTACATCCACTCTTAAGCCCTTGCTATACCCAAACAGATAATAAACGCCATGACTCCGGCTTCTCTTATAACAAAGAACATTAATGTGATAACTGTTAAAGAGTTACTGACTAACGCTATAGAGAATCTTCATCTTTTAACCTACAACCCTTCATCATAAACTGTAATTCCGTTACTCAGTCCACCCTGTATAGCAGTTAGTCACTCTCACTGATCAAAGAAACCATAAGACCATATCCCCTATTTGAATTCAGATATCACATTCTGTTTATGCTTATATACACAATTTCCTGATGCTGCTACAAATCAACGACAGTAGTCTAGTCACGACTAATTCAAGATTTTCCTGCTTTGCAGCACAACCCTCTACAATTAAAAAATTTTCGTGCTTTGCAGCAATAGCCTCTACAATTAATAACTTTTCCTGTTTCAAAACAAAACACATCAACATATTAGAACTTCTCCTACCTAAAGGTAACACAATTCCTTTACTTTAACAAAAACAAAAACATTACATCTATTTATTTATTTATTTACTGATATTCTTTCATCGAATATATACACACGCAACAACAACCAAACCTTTCAAACAAACAAAAAGCATTAGTCAATGATTATACTACAGCAATCAAATCCCTCGTCAATTTGAAGAGAGACAGACCATCAAACTGCCAAAGTCTATTTCAACAAGAATTTCTTCACGAACAGACATCTATAAACCTAAAACAACAAATAAAACAAAATATAACATTACCTTGTAATTGAAGATGAAAATAGAATAAATCAACAACACAAATAAAAATATTCATACAACTACAGTAAACGATAAACCGCCTATCCAAACTACATTTATACATAAACCACTCTTTCTACTATTTGTTAATGCCGCTAGAAAAACGGACACAACAATCAATTGACAAAAATAATGAGCAACTACGACCTATTTTGACCATAGTTGCTGACTTTGTAGCTTTGAATTTGACAATTGTTGTTGACTTTGTAGCTATGCAACTCACTAAAGCGGATTCTCAAAATGCTAGTAGCATCAGTATGTGTTTATTACATACGCATTTGTACAAAATAAAATATGACTTTGATGTCTGAATGTGCTTTGATTTAACACACAGCCTGGCTTGCGATTACCGTCGTTTTTATTTGTAAACTTTTGCATAAATACCACATCAACGAATAATGATAAACAGCTAACAAGTATATTTATATACCAGGCCTGCAAATCAAAAAACACACATCAAAATTATTGTCGGCACTTAGGGCAATTATCAAAATTTTGGTCGCCACTTAGGGCAGTAATATTGTCGGCACTTAGGGCAATTATCAAAATTATGGTCGGCACTTAGGTCAGTAATGTCAAAATTTATGTCGGCACTTAAATTTTTGTTGGCACATAAAATCAACACTTAAGGCAATTATCAACATTTTTGTCGGCACTTAGGGCAGTAATATCAAACTTTTTGTCGGCACTTAGGGGAGAAACTGGGGAGGGGGCGAGTCCAAGGTATAAAATACCAAATTTTTCAGCGAAAAATAGCAGTTTTTAGGTAAAAGCACAAAAAGTCGCTGTTTTCAAGCTTAAAATTAACTTAGTCCATAAATTAGCTAAAAATTCAGAAAATTTTTGAAAATTTGACCTCAAAAACTTAATTTTTCGACACTTTTGGGTGACCCCCAAAAAGTGCGAGGGCTCCGAAAAGTGAGGGGAACCGAAAAGTGGGGGAGGGGCCCCCACCCTCCCCCCACTAAAATAATGCCAGTAGGGTAGTTTTGGACGCTCTTCAAGATATGCTATTAAAATCCTATATAGATATATAGCTCATATCGGTAAGCCCACACCGAGGGTGGATTTTTTCCCGCATATTCGAGTGGGTTTTTCCGGCGTGACTATACGTACTGTACGTACATAAACGCATGTGGCTTCGTCAAAAAACCTCACTCAAATTCCCTAAGATGATACGTATCAATATAGCAAGGTTCACAAAAAAATCACCCCGAAAATTCACAAAAAAATCACCCACCTAGACGGCTAACAACAAGCCGCAGCCGGAAAATCTTTTGCATGGTAATAGCCACAAGTTCCAACCCTAACATATGTAAGTTTGGCTGCCGAGGCCCAACACCTCCGACTAGGGTGCCCAGAATAGTCGACCCACCCAAACTCGGACCCTCGGACAACTCCGGACCAAAATTGAAATTTTTGCTGGTACTCACTAGACTTTGCGCAGCTACCCCATATTATGCATGTGACATGTCCTAGCTCTAAGCTTAACAAATTCACAAAAGAAAAAATCACTGCAACTTTGTGTAAAATGCCTCTGGGGCAAACGCCAGGGCAAAACTAATGCCCGGCCCTCAGCGATCCGAAAAACCTATATAGCGCATGTTTTAGGTTCCTCAACCCCGTTCTGGCTGGCAGACGGCCCGGACCCTTCAAACCCAGGGGGTGGTCAGACTCACCTATCTGGGTAAAAGCTACCTAAAAACTAATCCCAAATTTGAATTGTACGCACCGAAAAACCTATATAGGCGAGTTTTAAGGCTTCTGGGACCTTGAAATAAAATTTTTGGTCAGTCACGTGACCCCGACCCATGTCACGTGATCCCAGGTCAAGACACGTGACATTCCAGATACGAAATTACTGGGCCAAATTGTTTGTTCTGTGCTTACTAGAGCAATAGAACACAAAATAAGTGGATTCCTGGCTTCCTGGTATCAATAATAAAGGTCAAGCATATTGGCCCTGGGTACCCACTTTTGACCCGGGGGCCGAGAACCAAAATTCGAAGTTCAGCCTGTGCAAAAAAACTTGGGGGTCCAAATGTTTTTACATAATAACACTATGGACTATGCTCTATTTATGCATGAAAAGAAAAATGTCCTAGCTATATCCTGAGATCAAGTCCGGTGGTGACTTTTTGTGAACAAGTGATTTGAAGTGAATTCGTTCACAAAAAAATCACAAAAATTTTTTATCACTCACGCTACACGAAGGCTACCGGCATGAAATTTGTACCATTGAGGGGGTCACTGCCGTTCCATACGCACCAAAAGTTTTTCGATCGGACTTCATTTGGGAAATTGCCAGCAAAAATTCTATTTTTGATTTTTTGTGAACCTTGCTATATGTGAAATAATTCAGTTATATATAAAACGTACCATCATTCTTCCGTTTCCTTTTATTATCGTTTGGCTTTCCCATAACTGTGACAAATGATCAATGAAGAATTTAATAAACTAAAATAAGTAGAAAAATAATATAAATAAACATTGAAATGTTAAAAGTGTACATATATGAACATTTAGACAGAAACAGTACATACATACAGTCTATATGAGTAAGTGCATGCGACCGTAACCAGACCATATCCACACACTGCGCGGCTCATCAGTGGTTCAGCGTGTAACATAGTTTTTTAGAAATGTTTTAAGATAAACATAAAAATAAATGTAAAGGGTTTCGTCGCTGGTCGCCTCAGGAAGTGAAGTTAAACATTAATAGATAGTGCTAAACGTATATTTCTATCCAATTTGACTTGTAAGCTGTAACCATCCGTCTAAGGGGATGAAACTGAATTGTCGTGTTTTGGAAAGTTTTTCTACTGTTTTTAGGAAAAAGTGTCTTAGCTTACGGTTACTATATTGTTTATTCCTAAGTGTTTTTACTAATTGTGCGCTTATAATGAAGTCTGTTTCGTAATAGCTCAACTTAGAAATTCTACTTAGTTCGTTGGCATATACCTTTTAACACGTTAGTTGAGAGAAATTTCCGTCTATTTCCGGGCAATTAATTGCTTTAAAAGGGAAATCGTCTTTTTTATTATAAATTCTATGAGTAAACTTATCATTGAATACTTTAATTCTTAAGTCTAACACTTCCGCTACATAGGGACATTCATTCACTAAATTTAATTCTAATCCTGGGGGATATATATTTTTTATGTTCTGTTTTGATTATTCCGTTGTCATTAACAGTTGTTATGTCATCTATATATCTAAATATATTTTGTAAAAGTTCCAATTTTTCTGTGTCCATTTTTTGGGTAAGTGGACGTCTCACCTACATAACCGATATTGCATCCTTCGCATTTGATAAAATATACTACGTTATTAGTAGAGCAAGTGAGTCCTGTACTAGGGTTGTCATGTATCATATTATATTCTCTATGTCCGTATATTTCCTGTATTTTAGTGCTATCGTTTACAATAGGGCAAAGTTTGCAAGTCTTATGTCCACATCTATGAAATTTAGATGTAACGCCTGACCGAGTTTGGGTTGAGAGGTCCGAGGTCGAATCCGGAAGTCCAGTGGTGGGCCTTATATTCTGCTCCCACGCTACAGAGGCACTGGAGCCATTTTTCTTAAGTTGTGCTGCCATATTAAAGTGTAGAGGTGCGTGTGAACCCCACACGCAAGGGTCCTTGTGGTCAATTCCAATCCGTGGTCAGAAGGGTATGGTCAGGCGATACTAGTTAACTAATATTTTATGAGATCTATTATGTAATAGCGGATAAAATGCCTAAATTCAAAAATAATTTATAGGAAGTCATAAGTCGATTCAAATCATAAGTTTTATTTAATTATGATAGTATTTTACAAATAACAAACTTGCAGTTAATACATATTATCTTTCTGGAAATGTTACTGTTTCTGATAGGGGGGGATTAACTTCTTATACATTTCCGGAACATTGTATACACCAAAAATAACCGATCTGTGATCGTTTTTATCAATTTTAATTTTCGGGTCTATAAATCTAGTATCTATCTTTACCTCAGACTTATCAGCCATTTTATTATCCACGATTGCTTTCTTCATCTTAGAAAGCCAGCCGATCTGCTGACTTGATTCGAAATTTGAATTCTACGCACCGAAAAACCTATATAGGCGAGTTTTAAGGCTTCTGGGACCTTGAAATAAAATTTTTGGTCAGTCGCGTGACCCCGACCCATGTCACGTGATCCCAGGCCAAGACACGTGACATTCCAGATACGAAATTACTGGGCCAAATTGTTTGTTCTGTGCTTACTAGAGCAATAGAACACAAAATAAGTGGATTCCTAGCTTCCTGGGGCCAATTGCATAAAACTTTGCGGATCTACTAGTGCGGATTTGCGAGTACTAGTATACTAGTTACTAGTGCGGACTTCAAGTGTTGCATAAAAATTTTCCAGCGACTAGACGATTATTTGCTGATTTGCAAGCCCACTAGTAGCACTAGCAGAGAATCTACCAGTACAAATCTACTAGTGATGACGTTTTTTCTTCGCTGTATTGCTTCTCATTCTATATTATACTGCAATTTAGTTTTTAATTGTTAATTACTTTATTTCTTGTTAATCTCCCTCCACTGATACTATATTGCATTAATATATTTAAGTTATTTCCTATTTTTGAATCTAATTCAACAATGTTTTAAATAGTTGCAGACTGAGCGGGGTCGTGTCTAAATGTTGGACTTTGAGTCAAGACCACTATTATTTATTGTTCCAATATTCTTTTCCTAGTTTTCTCTTCTCATAGAAGTCCCTTTCTTGTCATGAAAACACTTTTTTTAATTTACAGTTTCCTTTTTGTCCTTTCCTTTAAAAGTTTTGTCTGTTCGAAAAAATTCTGGACAGTCGACATTTGAACAATGAGGAGGGGCCCCATTACATTATATAATTTTGACCTGAAATACCCATGAAATAAAATAATTTCTAATAATTTGTTTTTGTCAACAAACATCCAGTTTGTTAACGTATTGGTTTTTACCCTCTTGCTAAACGGGTTTTATGCCAAACGGAGACACGTTTCAAAAAAGACCATTTTAGCAATTTTTGGATTGGGATTTTTCAAAAATTCAGAAGGGAAGTAAAAGTGGCCAGTCTTTTGTCTACTACCTGGCGTGCGATTTTAAATAATCACCTAATTAATGTTTTTGTCCCTTTTAATTATTTATATAAATTATTTAGGCGTGGGGTGGCCAGTGAAAAAATTGGTGGTGGGGTCGAAGTTTTTTCAAAAGCTTTGTAAATTTTGTAAAATTTGTAAACTGTAAAATTTGTGAGGGTCATGTAGGTACAATTAGCCAGGAGTAGGTTTGCCGTTCGTGTGAACAGGATGTGTTTTTATCAAATACATAAAACAAGAAGTTTTTCGTATTCGGGTTACTGTGCAACCTTGGCATTGATAGAGCATGGCGTTATGATTGGTTCCAAGAGTACATAATATCAGAGTAAGAAACTCTTAAGGCCAGTTCACACTAGGCAACTTTGGGGCAACTTAGTTGAAGCAACTTGGTTGCTTCAACCAAGTTGCTCCAAAGTTGCCCAATGTGAATGTAGTGGCAACTGAGAAAAAAGTTGCCGCAACCAAGTTGCCGCAATCGCGCTTTTGGGCGATTTCTAGCGGCAACTAGCACGTTGATTGGTCGATTCAAATTATAAAAATAGGCGCGCTAGAATTCCTGCGTTTGATTGGTTGTTGCTTCAACTAGTTGAACCAACTGTTTGTGCAAGTTGCTGCAACTTTTTCTTGTGGCAACTTAAGTTGCGGCAACGAAGTTGCTCCAAAGTTGCCTAGTGTGAACTGGCCTTTACATTAGCACGTACAAATCATGCTAGGTATGCTTGGTGCGTTAAGTTGGGACCCCCTCCAGAAAGTCTCGGGGGGGGGGGCACTTAGAACTAATTACACGCTTTCATATAAGCGTGCGTCTGCTCGCTGATTAGCCCATTAGCCTAACGCTCACTGTAGGTAATTTATTAGTAATTTTAATTAATTATCGAACAACATCGAAACTTTTATTTTGACGGAACCCAGGTATGTAACAAAGTTTTAGCGCAATTGGAAAATTTTTGTCATTAGTATATTTGGTATACTCGCTTGTAATTTAATTTATTTATGATATAATGAAAGTGATCTTGCTCATGTCTCAAGAAGTGACCTATTTACACGAAGATACATTTAGCGCTAAGAACGGTTTTCCGCAAACAACAAAAAGTACGCTCAGTTGAAATTGTCTGCTTTGTCTTTACAGGAAATGAATACTTGGCAAATTCGCAACAAGAGTACCGATCGATTTTAAAATTTTAAAAATTTTGCATGAAATTATTTATTTATAGTGCGACTGAATATTAGAATTAGCCGAAACAAATTTTTTATAACTTAAATAATGTTGATTAGCTTCCCTTTAAGTTTAGCCCTTCATAAAACTGGAGAGGCTAAAGGAGACGATAAAATTACAAAATACTCAGGTATTCATAACACTAGCAAAACCTACAGAATGACTTTTGCAAAATTCCAAGATTTAATTCTAAGTTTTTTTGTTTACACAAACAAAACATTTCAACCGATTTGCTATTTTTCCAGCTTAGCTGTGATTTTAACAAATTTACAATAATGAAAAACCCACTGTTGGAACAGCTTTTTTCCAATAAGTAAGTTGTCTCATAAAAAAAGAAAACCACAATCAAAATACAATTTTAGTCGCTAACCGTCAATTACAAAGAATGAAGTCTAAAAAATTTGCGTGCAGTCTTATAAATGTAAGCGAAATTTTTACAATTTAAAAATATTTAAATTAATCAGGAGTGAACAAACAGTAAAAGGTTACGAAAACAGATGATGTGATAAATACTAAAATGGTGACATAATGCAACAAAGGAAACGGCTGCAATAAAATACGCAAAGTAAATCGTCTAGTGAAACTGCACTAGACGAATTTACTCGCACTAAAGGTCTACTACTAGTGCTAGTTCTAGCAGATTTTATGCAACTCGAACTTTCTGCTAGTGTGTAAAGCTACTAGCAACTAGTAGACCTCTAGGCTCGCACTAGTATTGCGGGTTGCGGATTCCGCACTTGCACTTTATGCAACACTAGCATTGTGGAATCCGCAGAATAGCACCTACTAGTTGCGGAATCCGCAACTAGTAGAATTTTATGCAATTGGCCCCTGGTATCAATAATAAAGGTCAAGCATATTGGCCTGGGTACCCACTTTGGACCCGGGGGCCGAGAACCAAAATTCGAAGTTCAGCCTGTGCAAAAAAAACTTGGGGGGTCCAAATGTTTTTACATAATAACACTATGGACTATGCTCTATTTATGCATGAAAAGAACAATGTCCTAGCTGTATCCTGAGATCAAGTCCGGTGGTGATTTTTGTGAACAAGTGATCTGAAGTGAATTCGTTCACAAAAAATCACAAATTTTTTATTACTCACGCTACACGAGGGCTACCGGCATGAAATTTGTACCATTGAGGGGGTCACTGCCGTTCCATACGCAACAACAGTTTTTCGATCGGACTTCATTTGGGAAATTGCCAACAAAAATTCTATTTTTGATTTTTTGTGAACCTTGCTATATCATCAATATGTATACTTTATCCCATGTTCATAATTTTACTAGCTGTTGTTATCTCCATTCAACTGCAGTTAGCACTAGCAATCTTGCTAATATCAGACTACGAAGCCAATGGAACGTCAGCACAAAATTCGCGAAAGCTTGAAATTCCTGGATATTGACGTCTGCCAGCAATCGGAATAGAGAAATAGGCGAAAACCATTGGGAAATGCATTGAGGATGTAAGGTTTTCATTCCGAAGCCATTAGAAACAATTTAGAAAACATAAATTAGAAAATAATAGAAAACAATTAGAAATAAATAAGAAAACAATGAGAAATTAATTAGAAATTAATTAGAAAACAATTAGAAAGCGGACACTGATTTTGGAGAAGCAATTAGAAAAAATATAGAAAACAATAATTAGAAATTAATTGCAAACTAATCAGAAAAGATATGCAGAAATAAATGAGAAAATAATGAGCAAACAATTAACATATTTTTCTAATTGTTTTCTAGAAATCGGTTTCGTGTGACTGGGGGGGTGGGAAGGGTAGTCGCATGTCGTCGCATGTCTGTGAAGCTGTCGAAAGATAATGAGCTACGCAAAAAATCGCTGTAACAATGTTAACTACGCTAATGCGTAGTTTTTAAGACTGAACATACTTGTTTGTGTAGTAATGCAATTTGAAATATCCGAATATTGCTCGTTTCAGCTATGAAGCTAACAATTATCTAGTCATGAATGATGAAGGTGGGCGGGGCGGGGGGAGTAGGAGCACACGCATTGGCGGATCTCACAAAACAGGTAGCCAGGTTCTAGGGTTGGCTCCCTGCATGGTTTCACCAGGGGAGGGAAAGGTTTGGATGGGGGTATATTGTCTCCCCAAAATTTGCGATATCCTCCGCCCCAGAGTTTTTTACTAACGCTCCCCCAACTTTAGGAAACTCCCTCCTAGTTTCCCTGGGAGGGGGCGGGGCATCCCCCTAAACATTTTGAGACAATGAACCCTACGTAATTTTTGACATACTCTCCCCCAACTTTCGACTTGTAGTCTCCATCCCCTTCCCCAACCCAAGTTGGGGGATCCAGTCAGCGACCCAAATCCCCTTCCCTTCCAATTTAAGCGTTTTTGACTGACAAACGTCGTATTTTCAACATTTCGACTGCCCATAAACTGGCCGTTTTCGGCACAGCATAGGTGTAGCTTTGCAAAAAGACGGGGGTATCGCATCGGACGAGAGGGGGGGCGAAAATGAAGGAGGCAGCGAAATCAGAAAAACTGGGGGGAAGCCGATGAAATTTGTCGATTGGACCCCCTAAACGCAATGGTTTTTGCCGTTTCAATAGAAAAATTGCAGCTTGCATTTCTAGGATTTAGCCTTAAAACACAACTATGACAAAAATTCTAAGATTTACCGCGTCCCCTTCCCCACACTTTAGACATGGACAGGTTAGACCCTAATAGTTGTAAGGAATGTACGCAATATTTAAAATATGTTACACGTTTTACACAACATTAAACAAGTTTACTTGGTTTCACATTGCTAAGCCGATACGAGAAGAATTAATGGTCATTAATTAATGACGAATTAATATGATTAATTAATGATTATTAACGAATTAAAGCAGACAACATTAACGGTCAATTGAACACGTCGATTAGCTAAGTCTTGGCTAGTTGTGAATTTGGCGTGAAATTAAAAAATCGTGCGTATGTTTTCGGCAAGTGAACTAGGCTGAAACTCTTTGTTATTACTTGAGACTACGCTTACGATACTCTTTATTTTTACTGCCACCTGTCAACCACGCAGAAGCCTTTCCGCTAAGTTGACCAGACTTGGTAGTCGCGCTCAAGGCGCAAAAAACGGCCAAAAATTGGCTAATCTTAGGGCAAATTTTAAATTTTGCAAAATTCTCGAAAATGTCCAAAATTTTTGGCTTAAAATTTTTATCTTTGCGAGAAATACACGTTTTTATCTCGCCTGGAGGCGAGATACTTGTATTCGTTTGAGTCTCTTCTTGAACTGCTTCGGACCAAACATCTACATGCTTATATGTTCAACGTATGGCTCATTACATGGCTGTTTTTAGTTTGTAGGGGGCATGGTGTTTAGCTGGCATGCATACTAAATTTTCTGGTAGGACCACAATATTTGAGCTCATGTACTTAAAATTAATAAAATAGCAAGTACGAACTTTTTCAGTTGGATGAGGATGTAGTAATAAATTTGAAGTTATCGAAACTGAATTTTCTGAGCAAAGCCCCCTTTGGTTGAAACCAAACTTAGTACTAACAACACTGTGTAATATGCAAATTAGCTTGCTACATTCCTATTCACTTTCAGTTAAGATTCACTGACAGAGTGTAACAAGTCGATAATTATACGGTTCCAGCTGCTCTGAAGCAATTTTTGCATGTGCTCTGCGTCTGCACTTTTTGAAGTCTTCTTTTACACTGTGGTTTCATTGCAACCTCACTATCATCATCCAATGGAAATTGAATTTTTCAAATGGTGGAATAGCCAAGGCTTAATCATTTTGAATTAACTGAAGACTGGAACATTTAAGTCTATATACAGCAACAAACTGCCGTTCTAGTCTTTCAGACTGTGAAATATCGGAGTAAATTCGCAGGAACACAATATTACCGAAGCCAAAGTAGGATCTCTCGCAATATCGTGAGTGAAACCACTTGAGTTAAATGAAACACAGCGGAATTGAAAAAAAAGATATGCCTTCCCAGCTATGTGATTTAAAGTTGTTGAGAGCTCATTTGAGAAAATGCTCCTTGTGCTGTGTCAGTTGTTAAAACTATAAACTTATCAATTTTGTAATCTCTGATATCGTTTTCCTAATGTTTGGTTTAGGAAGCCGTCCTCTTGTTTAAAGGTGGTGATTCCCTTTGGTCTCACATTGTTTGCACCATTATTACTCATTCATTACTTGGAGTTAGAAAGCCATTTTCATATCCAAATGTAGCTTGACATTTTCTCTTTTTAATGCATGGCACGAAACTGATGTTTACCTTTTAAAATATTTTTAACACATTTTAGAAGAAGTATAATTTTCCAGAATTTTTGCAGACTCAAGTAAATGTTTTCGCGAGACATCGGTAATATCATTCGATACCTCCATCAAATAGCTGGGGACAATTTTTTATTTGTTGTGAAATCACTCTTCGTTATAGACAAATAAGCTGAAATGTGTGCGCAACCTGTATTTTGCCTACTTTTTCCAAATTTCTCAAGCGATTACTTTTAGCTAGAAAGCAGCAATCGGCGCAACTAAAAAAAATCGTCCCTGGATATATTTGTGCAGAACACATTTGTTCAGTAGCAGCCCTCCAGCTTGCATGGTGAATGCTCCACAATCTTTGGAAGAAATTGGTCGTGTTTTTGCAAAAACTACATTTTTTATGATAGCAACCTACATGATAGCAGTTGGAAGACGACCACGCGTCGGATAATTTGTCCCTGTGAGACCTTCAGATCAACGCCCTTAATTTGATTTTACTGAATGCGTAGTTCAAGAAATGTTGGGTTATTTGATTTCTGCAAAAATGACAAGTTTTCGACGCCAAAACAAGAAAATCGGCTATATCTCACGGTAGAGAAATGCTAAAAACTTGCCTTAAAAAGCAAAAATGTGAAGCTCATTGAGATCTTTCAAATGAATATAGTCATAACTGCATAGAAGCTGCCAAACGTTCAGAAATTGGGGAAAACTCTCTGACCGGAAATCTCGAATTTTTGAATCGGGATTGCGCGGAGGGTGTTAGAACGCTAAAAGAACTTATTTCTTAAAGTTTCATCAAATTTCATCTTGGTTTACGCCGCCAAATAACAATATGTGCCCAAAAGGAATCACCACCTTAACACATCCTGAGCACTCATTTGAGTAACTATTTCCTAGGATGCAACTGTTGCTATTTGCAACTGATGTAATTTCTAACATTTCCACTTTGGCAGAACGTGAAGACTATGAACAAACATGCTGAGAGTTTGCATACAGGGATTGACCTATGGATTGAGGAAATCTGTTCGGATCGGTCAAGTTCTGCGGCGAGATAATGCCATACGTGTGCTTGGGGGGGTTTGGGGGGGGGTTGATACCCCCCCAGACCTGAGCTCACCCCCCCCCAGAGGGGTCCCTCACCCCCCCCCAGAATCCGGATTTTTCCGGTAAAAAACCGGAAAAATCCGGTTTTTCGGCGGCCTTCGGCCGCCCTTCACCCCCTCCAGAACTTCCCCTCCTGCACATGTCTGGATAATGCCCCTTTTAGGGCCTTTGGGGCCCACTTGTTAACTGTATTATGGGCTTTCTGACTCAGTATTGACCTTATTTTGGACTTGGAAACATGTTGTCAATCAAGGTTTCGAGTTTAAAACCGATGTCTAATGTCAAAATTACTTTACAGTTGAATGTTCATTGGCATTGGAAACGCCTGAAAATGCGATTTTGGCATAATAGAAAAATGTTTTGGGGGAGGGTTGGGGAGGGGTCCTGGGCGGGGATTGGGGTCTCCAGAGGGGCCCCACCATACATGTGACCTGGAGCTCACCCCCCAGAATCCGAATTTTTCCGGTTTTTTGGGCAAAAAACCGGAAAAATCCGGTTTTCCGGCGGCCTCTGGCCGCCGGTTCACCCCTCCAGAACTTCCCCTCCTGCACATGTCTGGGCCCCACCCAAAAAGTTGAGGGGGAGCCCCCACCCCAAGCCCCCCAACCCTCCCCCAAAAAATTTTTTATATCTTTATCCCAAAAATTGCATTTTCAGCCGTTTCCAATGCCAATGAACATTCAACCGTAGGTGTAAAAGAGCCAGGGGCCCTCTACCTCTGGAGAACCTCCTCCCAACCCTTCCCCAAAAAACTTTTTGTATTTTTTAAGCCAAAAACCGCATTTTCAGCCGCTTTAACGCTGATGCCAATGTACATTCAACCATGAAGCAATTTGGACATTTGACATTGTTTTAAACTCGAAAACTAGATTGCCAACACGTTTCCAAGTCCAAAATAAGGTCAATAAAGAGTCAGACAGCCCATAATACAGTTCAAAACGTGTATTTCTCGCAATGATAAACACTTTCAGCCAACATGAAAAATTTTGCAAAATTTACCCTAGGACTAAACCCCCCAAACCCCCCCCCCACCTTAAGCCTATAGTAAACATAGGTGTAATGGGGGGAGTTTGGGAGGGGGGAGTAGCCCACCCCCGCCATTTTTCCAACCCCCTCCTCACCCCAAAAATTTTTGGGGGCCCCCGGGCCCCTCCCGGGGGGTAGTCGCGCCATAGGCGCGAAAATTGGCAAAAAAATTGGGTATTTTAGGGTAAATTCAGCAAACGTTTTCGAAACAGTGCAAATCTTTGGCTTAAAATGCCCCTGGGGGCGCTTACATTACCGGGAACGGTTCTCCTGAGTTTATTTTCCAACGAATCTATTTCAAACTTTCAGCAGGGGTAGCTGGTGTTGAACGTTAGCAATATAAATAGAATTTGAACAATCCAGTGCTTAGCTTCCGTCTTCTTGCGTCTTCTTCGCTTGCGTCAACAGGGATAAGCTGAAATCTTCAAAATGGTGTCACTCATTAACGGCTGAATGAAATTAGCTCAAATTTTGCACAAATGTGTAAATAAACCTAACGCAGCGGCAATTTTTTCCTGTTTTTCGATTTTCGCAGATTTTGACATGTGGGCCGACTGATATTTTTGGATTTGGCTCAACAAGTCTCAATACTCCAGAAAATATATACGGCAAATGTGCGATGACACGAAATTTCGCAACTTTGTATTCAGTTTTCTCGCAAGGCACTTATGTAGATGGGGGGGGGACAAAAATTTTGTCTGCGATTTGGCTGAGAACTTGCCCCTAGGGTAAGTCGAGGTCGCTGATTTCAAAAATCAAATCGAGAGATCGATCCGATGGATCGATCGATCAATAGAATCGATCGATCAAAATCGATCAAAAAATTTTTTGTCTCCGGTTTTCGGAAAAGTTGCCCCTAGGGTAATTCGGAGGGGCTGAGTCTGAATCTGCAATCGAAATTTCGTGAAAATCGATCGTTCGACCTTAAAAATCGATTTTCATCGATTTTCCAAAAATTCGTCAGTAACTCTATTTTTGTAGCTCGTATCGAAATTTCGACTGCGGATGCGGAAGCAGCACCCCCGAATTACCCAAGGGGCAACTTTTCGCGAAAATCGGAGACAAAAATTTTTTGATCGATTTTGATCGATCGATTTTATTGATTGATCGATCCATCGGATCGATCTCTCGATTCGATTTTTGAAATCAGCGACCTCGATTTACCCCAGGGGCAAGTTCTCAGCCAAATCGGATACAAAAAATTTTTTCGAATCCTAAGGCAAAATTCCCCCCCCCCCCATCTACATAACTGCCTCTCGCAACTGGAGACGTTTTAGCTCAAACCGAAAGAATGTCCCTCCACAATAGTGCGAATTTTCATTCTGCCAAAAATCACGCGAATCCATTGGGTAGTTTTTGAGAAATCGATGTTCAAAACAAAATAATCGCAGTTCTGCTAAAATGATTTTTCGGCGAATTCTCTAGCTTAAGGTGGTGATTCCCTTTGGTTACATAAAGTTTGCCCCATTATTACTCATTCATTACTTGGAGTTAAGCAGCCATCTTTATATCAAAATGCAGCTTAACATTTTCTCTTTTTAATGCATACCATGAAACTAATGCTGCTTTCTAAAACATTTTTAACACGCTTTAGAATAAGTATAAACTTCCAGATTTTTTGCAGCCTCAAGTAAATTTTTTTCGCGAGACCTCGGTTATATTATTCGATACCTCCATCAAATAGCTAGGGATGATTTTTTATTTATTGTGAAATAGCCCTTCGTTATAGTGAAATAAACTAAAATGTATGCGCAACCTGTATTTTGCCTACTTTTTCCAAATTTGGCAAGCGACCACTTTAGCTACAAAGCAGCAATCGGGTCAACTAAAAAAACGTCCCTGGGTATATGTGTACAGAATACATCTGTTAAGTAGCAGCCCTCCGTCTTGCATTGTGAATGCTCCACAATCTTTGGAAAAAATTGGTCGTGTTTTTGCAAAAACTACATTTTTAATATGATAGCAGCCTACCGGATAGCTGCTGGAAGACGATTATGCGTCGGATAATTTGCCCTTATGAGGCCTTCAGATGGACGCCCTTAGTTTGATTTTACGGCTTGTGTAGTTCAAGAAATTATGGATTATTTGATTTCTGCAAAAATGACGTTTTCACGCCAAAACAAGAAAATCTTTTATACCCCTCGGTAGACAAGAGCTCCAGCGTTACTTTAAAACGCAAAAATATGAAGCTTAACGAGATCATTCGAATGAATATAGTCGTAACTGTATAGCTGCTGCCAAGCTTTCAGAAACTGGGGAAAACCGTCCTTACCAGAAGTCGCGAATTTTTGAATCAGATTGTGCGGAGGGTTGTTAGAACGCTAAAAGAACATATTTCGGAAAGTTTCGTCAAATTTCATCTTCATATACCAACAATAGCCGCCAACCAACAATATGCGCCCAAAAGGAATCACCACCTTAAAGCAACGAACTGCAGCGAATAGGCATTGATAAAATGTGAACTATTACTTTGTATCGATTGAGTCTAAATACGTTAAAATTGTCTGTAAGATTTGGCAATAATTTGGAAAAAACTGGTTTCTTCAAAAATAGCCATTTTTGACCCCAAAAATCGTTTTTGGCTTATACTGGCTTAACCACTAGAGATAGCTCAAAGGTTGTAAAAGCAAAAATGTTCATTATGGTGCCCTCTTTCCAGCCATGCCCATAGCAACCAATCTGGTGTAGCGTTCTAGGTACTGAGAGAATAATGGCTAAAACCAAAACTTTCTTATCTTTATACATAAAAATCCGGGACTGATCCCAGAATGTTAAAGAGCACGAAAATAATGTATTTGAAAAGTTTCATCCACTTTCATGAATAATATAAGTTGTAGGGTTGAATTTACACAAAGCGATACCAGCACCTTAGGGGGGGGGGCGCTACTTGGGTCGAAAATTCGACCCTCTCCGATTTGGCAGAAATTGTGCTCATTGATAGTCCCTAGGGCCCTACACAATACATTGAAATTTGGAATGATTTCGTCGAGGAATAAAAAGTTACAGCCATTCAAAATTTCCAATTCCTATTGAAAATGGCCTAAAATCGGAACTTTAGATTTTTCGCTTTTGATAACGATAATTTACTCAAATCAAAACCATTTGAAACGTTCCATATCTTATTTTGGAGCTAAATACAATATCTAAAACTTGTAGAAGAGCTTTTTAAAAATTCGGTTTCCATTTTTCGTAGCAATCTTTTTTGTGAGACAATCCCACAAACACAGAAATTGAAACAAGAAACACGAACATACGGTTTTGACTGATAACATTAAATAGCTGCAAAATGGACGTTGGTGCTAAGAAGAAAAGTTTTTAGAATTGAAAAAGCTATCGATTGATGTAGATATTGTGCATATTTGCAAGGTGCAAAGTAGAAATCCCTGAAAATGCTTTTTTTGGCATTGAAAATAAAAAACTTTGGGGGAGGAATGGGGTTTCTCCAGAGGCCCCCCCAAAATGTTAAGGTGCATTCATAGTTCCAGACGCAAGCAGACGCGCGTAGACGAGCGTCGACGCGCGTACGTAAGCGTCTGAATGCGTTCGTGAGTATGAATTTGTTACAACTGATTTTAAACGGTTAAATCGGCATGTTACAATCTGAGGTCTCGACGCGCGTCTCAATGCGTTTGCGACTATGAATGCACCTTTAGGGTGTAAGGCGCCAAGGCCCTCCAACAGTGACGAATCCAAGGGGGGCCGGGACCCCTGCCACCTCCTTTGCGATTTGGGCCCCCTCGTTTGATATTTCGTCCGGCCCCCCCCCTTTGAAAACTTTTTCAGCTGTTTATATGCATATTTTGAGCGAAAATTGAGCTGATTCTATTAAATTTCACAAAATTTTAAAAAGTTTCGCCTGCGGCGCACTTAGATTTCACTTCTGCACTGCTTTGTTACGTAGTTCTGTTTTCTTTCCTATTGTGTTAGCTGAGCTTCCTATTGCTCCTTTCCTGTACATTGGCTGACTTATATACATAATCTTTTTAGCGTTTGAATTAATGAATTTTCAACAATTTCAAAAAGTCTTCAATTTCTGGGGGCACTATCCATAGTTTCACCGGAAATTTTGGTTGGGGGAGGGGTAAGCTCTGGAAATTTGGCGGTCAACCCGCGAAATGTGATGGGGGTACCCCCCCGTACCCCCCCCCAAATTAGGACCTCAAATAATCCAAACAAGGGGGCCCCTAATAGGGGCATTATCTCGCCGCTGAAAAATAAAGATCACAATTCTTTCTACGGAGAGGGTAGACTCAAGCTCTACGAACAGGTTAAACAGTGCTAATGTTTAGAACGGTTAGATAGAGTTGAAAAAGGATACAAGGCCGACGCTATGATGAATCAGAGTCGGGCCCAGGTCTTAGCTTTATTTATAAAATTTAGATATCGTAAAATCCTGATTAGCATCCTATGCATGTACACGAAAACGGGCTCTGAGACGTGGGGCCAATGTCCGAAATGAAGGCAGAGCCTAAATTACAAATACGCCTATATGTTTTGTTACAAATAGTCCTAGTTGTAAATGAAATGCCCCGTAACGAGCTAATCAAAAATTCTCAGTGTGAGCCCAATGGTTTTTCTTGGATGGAGTATGTCCAGCAAAAGCATCAAGTGCAAGTAGAGTTGTACTGTTGTTTCAGTTTCAGTTTCAGTTTCAGTTTCGGTTTCCAGCCTTCACAGTTAACACTCAGTATAATTTGACGTTTATTCAACTTCTTCTATTTTAATATTAACAGAACCGCAACTTTTGAGGAAACATTTCAGTCCTAGTATTTTCAGTCGGAGTTTCAGAACTCGCCTGCGAAAGGCCCCTAGTGTCAGTTTCTGTGACTGAAACATCAGAAAAGCAGGAGGTAGCAACGGAAACGTTTTTTCTGGAGAAGGCTCATCACAGGTGTAGTTAGCTTTTACATAGCGAAGTTTATGCATATGAACGAAAACATCAAGCGCAGAATTCTGAACAAAAACTCGTTTGTATAAAACTAATCCATCGAATGTTTTGCTCAAAAGATACATCTGCTATTATTAAGGAATCTCTACAGAAAGAATGTAATTTTTTGGCTAAACCGAATTCTAAAGAATTTTACAGACGTAAAAATGGTTCTAAACGGTTCAGATTCTGTTTCTGTGCTAGTTGATGCAGGCAATCATTTTTCTGATGATGTGGAAAAGGCAAATGTATTCGGTAAACAGTTTTCGTCAGTGTATGTTGAAGATAATAATGTGCCACCTACTATGCCTGTAGTACATGTTAGTGCCAATAATATCGATGTGTTGTCATCATTTTTTATTACTCGTAATCACGTAATTGAGTCTATCGCAAAGCTGAAACTAAATTTGAGCAGTGGCCCTGACGGCTTACCAGCTATTCCTTTTAAAAAGTTCTCTACTCTTTTCGTGTGCCCTTTACAAATAAATGATCTTTCAAAAGTCTTTTGACGACGCATGTGTTCCCTTAGACTGGAAAATGGCCACAGTTGTCCTCATTTTTATAGGTAAAGGTAGTAAATCTGAAGCTATAAACTACAGACAGACCTGTAAGTCTAACCTGTACATGTTGTAACCTTATGGAACGCAGTTTAAAGAACGAACTATATAAGTTTTTTACTTCTGAAAACTTACTAGCAAATGAACAACATGGTTTTATTTCTGGTAGGTCCACCCAAACTCGAATGTGTTAAGGATTGGGTGTTTTATATTGACGAGAAAAAACCTTTCGATGTATGTATATAGATATCAGCAAGGCTGAGAAAATTGTTGAAATTTTGAAAAAAGCCGTAATGAAAATCTTTAAAAAGATTTCAATTTCAAAAGTTGAGAAATTCTTTGACATAATGGCAAAAGTTGTATTGGAAAGCTTGAAAAGATTTGAATAAAAAGCTCCGCCAGGCGCATTGTTAAAATTTTAATTTGTTAAAATCGAGACAGAATAGTGCCGCATGCGCGGAAATTCTTTAAAATGGAAATAAAAAATAGAAAAATTGAGGCAAAAAAGCGCCGGAGGCGCCAAAACGTTGTAAAAGTTATTAAACATTAGCACCGCAGGCGAGAAAAATTTTTAGATTTAGTTAGAAAAGCGCCGCAGGCGACAAAAACTTTAACTACCGAGATAGAAAAGCGCCGTAGGCGCGAAAAACTTTAAAAACCGAGATTGAAAAGCGCCGCAGGCGACAAAAACTTTAAAAACCGAGATAGAAAAGCGCCGCGGGCGCGAAAAACTTTAAAAACCGAGATAAAAAAGCGCCGCAGGCGCGAAAAATTTTCATAATTTTTAATTTTATGCACTAAAAATAGCTCAATTGTTGACGCGGGTGAAGTTAGCAGGGAGCAAATCAAAATTGCGAAGTACAAATTATAGTGGTGTCACTGCTGCAATCCTACTGATTAGTGCTATTTGGTACTTGGTTTGTTTTAATTGGTACTGGCTACCACAACGAGTACTAATTAATATATAATATTAACCTGACAACTTCCCAATTTTTTGGCGGGAAAAGCCAGGACTTGCACAACAGTGCACACAAATTTGTAAGTGTTAATGTTACAAAGAATATTTATAACAAATTAGAGTAAATTATTCAATAGTATTAAACTTGAGACAGATGCAAATCCAGGTGGCTGGCTTGAGAACGTGAATCTGTAAGGCAAATAACTTCAGAAATAGTTTAAAATCGACGAAAGTACTAATTTATTCATTGATGGTACTAAATAGTACTAATTCTGTACTAATTAGTGCCAGTTGTCTTAAAATTGGTACTTATGTTTTATTTTTTGTTGCCTGCCAAGTTAACGCGCATCAATTGTTGCTTTCTCCCCAAAAATTCCCGAAAATTCCCGGGGGGGTGGGGTCGGACAAAAGGGGGGTGGGGTCGGAACCCCTAAACCCCCCCCCCCTGGGTGCGCCCTTTGGGACCCCCTAAATTTTCGATTTTATGCCATGTTTGGCCACTTTTTGGCCAAAAATCTCGGGGGGGGGAAGCAAAAATCTGGGGTCGTCAAAATCATTGTTTTTCTGGGGGGGGCGGATCCCCCCCGAAATTTTCGACCAACTTTACCCCCTCCCAGATTTTTTGACAATCCCTCCCCCCACTTTTGGTTACCCCCCCCCCCGAACCCCCCCAGCACTTTTTGGGGCCAAAAAGTTAGCTAAATTTTGCTAAAAAATGGTCATTTTTAGAAAAATTTTTCTCAAATTTTGGCTTAAAATCGGTTTAAAACTGTGTAAAAACGCCTAAAAAGATAAACACAAGCCTTGTTTCGACAAAAAAAGCGTTAAAATACAGAAAATTTTGCGTTTTTAGGCCATTTTTTTGCATTTCCTGAGGGCCGAATATTGGGGGTGGAGTTGGGGATACTCCCCATCACATTTCGGGGGCCAGCCACCAAATTTCGGAAGTTTGCCCCCCCAACCAAAATTTCCAGGGAAACTATATATGCCCCCCACCCTCCGTCGGAACCCCCCCCCCCAGATCTTTTGCCCAGCCACACCTATGTCCACCTCCCCCTAACACATCTATGGGGTCAGGCTCAGGCTTAGGCTTAGGGATCAAATCACCCTGGGGGGGAACTCCGAAACGCATTTTTATGCAATATATATGTATATAAATTTGATATTTCTGTGCTCAGGACGACGAGACGAGTCGATTGGTACCAAAATTAAAATTGTGTCCACTTTTAAAAATTTTGTTCGGCGACCTGTTTTTTGATCTAAGCCTAAGCCTGACCTGCATAGTTTCCCTGGAACTTTGGGTCTCGGGGGGGGGTAAATCTTGGCCGACCTCCGAAATGTGATGGGGGGTACCCCCCCCCAACCCCCCCCCCCAGAATTCGGACCTCAGAAATTTCGAAAAATGGCCAAAAAATGCAAAATTTTCTGTAATTTAGCCCTTTTTTCATCAAAATAAGGCTTGTTTTTAACGTTTTAGGTGTTTTTGCACCGTTTTAAAGGGATTTTAGGTCAAAATTTTGGAAAAATTTTTCAAAAAATGACCATTTTTCGACCAAATTTAGCTAACTTTTTGGGTCCAAAAATCGTTGGGGGGGGGGGTTGGGGGGGGGGGGTAGCCAAAAGTTGGGGGAGGGTAAGTCAAAAAATCTGGGGGGGGGGGGGGGGGGGTAAATTTGGTCAAAATTTTGGGGGGGGGGGGGGGGATACCCCCCCCCCCCAACCCCCCCCCCCCAAAGGAAACTATGCTGACCTGACACTACGCCTAAGCCTAAGCCTCAGCCATATGTTAAACATAGGCACTGATATACCCATAAAGTGTAGGTTTGATTTTTCAGTGTCTGGGATCCCCCCCCCCCACAGGGTGCGTTAACTCTCGGCTTTGGGCCCTTTATATATATACACAGGAAGAACTTTTTGGGTAAAATCGTTGTAAATTGCTGCGCAAGGTACAACGATTTTACCATGAATTTATCACGAATTTTTAATGAAATTTTAATATTTTTTAATGGATTTACAATGATTATATCCGATTTTTCCATGAGATTTTAATGGATTTACAATGGTTTTACTTCGGTTTTTATACGTATTTACAATATTTTTACCACGTTGTAAAACTGTTGTGAATCTGTTGTAAAATCATTGTAAATGCAATTGGACCAATTTACAATGTTTTTACAACTTTTACAACGAAGTTACAATTTACAATGCTCCAAAATAAGTTTTAACAATTTTATAGCAGATTTACCACATTGTAAATTCGTTGTATATAAAATCATTGTAGAAACGTTGTAAACACTTACCACGATTTTACAACGAATTTACCACGTGGTAAAACCGTCATAAAGACGTTGTAAATTCGTTGTAAAAGTTGTAAAAACATTGTAAATTGATCCAACTGCATTTACATAGATTTTACAACAGATTTATATACAACAATTTTATAACGTGGTAGAAATATTGTAAATACGTATAAAAACCGAAGTAAGACCATTGTAAATTCGTTAAAATCACATGGTAAAATCGGATATATATAATCATTGTATATAGTCAATCGGGAAAAAAAAGCCACGTCAAATTTTTTGGAAAAAAAGCCACGACCGCTGTGGCCTAACAGATGAAGCTATTGCAGTTATATTTGGCGTGTAGAATGGCGACCTCAATATAAGCCCACACGCCGATTTTTAGCTTTCTATCTCTCCTCTATAATCAACAGCGGGGTCGACATTTTTTGGAAAATTTTGTTCCTGAAAAGGCGGGAAAACGGTAATGTTTCAAAAATTCATAACTTTAGTGTCAATAGCGCTATCTGAATAATTTCTATTGCAATCAAGAGAGAACATGTCTGGCTTTGTCCTCATACTATTGCAAACAGTTCAAGATGTCACGTTGTCTCTGGGCAGGTGTGGCTTTTTTTCCCCGATGATTTTGACCCAACGGGAAAAAAGCCAGTCGATTGCGAGACCCATAGTGAGCAGTTTTTCTGGATTTCTGGCATGATAACTATTATCATAGGGGTCGCGGTAGCGACCCCTATAATATGAGTGAAAATGGTCGAATGACCGTGTAAAACAAGGCTGCGCAGAAGCTGCGCAGATTCCTGCGCAGATCCTGCGCAGATTATGTGCGCAAAAAATTGTACGTGTCGAGTTTAGTATGTGTGCGAAGTTTCATCCCCGTACCACTTTCCGTTAAAAAGTTATGCCAAAAATCGCTTACGAGAGTGATGTTTTTTTCCGGTTTCTCGCTTTTGATGTCTCATAAGGGGGTTTTGTAGCTTGAATAACTACAGATAGAAAAATTTTTGCCTATGAAACCCATATATATTCTTGTAGTACAAATCAAAAATAAGAAAATAAGCTAGTTTTTATGCCTCCCGGAGCCGGAAAAAATTTTTGGCTGGGGGCCAAAGTCGGCCAAAACGCTAAAATGGCCAAAAAGTATGCTTCAAAGGCGCCTTAATAAGTCAGATTGGGCTATATATGGGGTAATACTGACTATATGGTTAAACAGTACACATATCGGGGTCGTTCAAATGCTATATGATTTTCCGTCTCCGTGCGTAATTTTTCGGTACTGGCCGGCCAAAGTTGGTGAATTTTGGGTTGAACTTTGAACTTAAATTTTACGCTTATTTTGCTACATGGCTGGCTCAAATTTTGCATACAAAGGTTTTTGCGGACGGAGAATCGATTCCCGCTATCAGTTTTGCTGCCCGAGTAACCCAAGTTGCTGGGTTGGTTCCACTTGACCGTCTGAGGGGTCAGGTCGGTAACCGCTTCCCGGAGGTCCATAGTAGGCTTTACAAAGCCTCTCCAAACTTTGTCTATAGGGGTTTTCTGGTGCGCCCAGCTCATTCCCGGTGTCCGTTTTGCCGTCTGACCCACCCATCTTGCTGTGCTGGTTCCACTTTGCCGTCTGGAGGGTCCGGTCGGTACCGACTTCCGGGAACATCATATAGGACTGTACATAGCCTCTCAAAACATTGTCTATAGGGGTTTTCTGGTGCGCCCAGCTTATTCCTGGCATCCGTTTTGCCGTCTGACCCACCCATCTTGCTGTGCTGGTTCCACTTTGCCATCTGGAGGGTCAGGTCGGTGGGAGGTCATGGGGTCAAAAATGAAAATTTTCAAAAGTGGTCAAATTTGGTGCCAAATGAAAGCCCTAAGCGAGCTGAGCAACTTTTGTCATAGAACTGCATGCTCAAAGTGGATGTAGAGTGCTGTGGTGGGGTGGGGTGGGGACTTGGCGATTTTCGGTCAAAAATGAAATTTTTCAAAAGTGGTCAAATTTGGTACCAAATGAAAGCCCTAAGCGAGCTGAGCAACTTTTGTCATAGAACTGCATGCTCAAAGTGGCTGTAGAGTGCTGTGGTTGGGTGGGGTGGGGACTTGGCGATTTTCGGTCAAAAATGAAATTTTTCAAAAGTGGTCAAATTTGGTACCAAATGAAAGCCCTAAGCGAGCTGAGCAACTTTTGTCATAGAACTGCATGCTCAAAGTGGCTGTAGAGTGCTGTGGTGGGGTGAGGTGGGGACTTAGGCGATTTTCGGTCAAAAATGAAATTTTTCAAAAGTGGTCAAATTTGGTGCCAAATGAAAGCCCTAAGCGAGCTGAACAACTTTTGTCATAGAACTGCATGCTCAAAGTGGCTGTAGAGTGCTGTGGTGGGGTGGGGTGGGGACTTGGCGATTTTCGGTCAAAAATGAAATTTTTCAAAAGTGGTCAAATTTGGTACCAAATGAAAGCCCTAAGCGAGCTGAGCAACTTTTGTCATAGAACTGCATGCTCAAAGTGGTTGTGGAGTGCTGTGGTTGGCTTGCTTGCTACTGTTGAAAGATATCTATACATACCTTCAGGAGCATACATATATAAAATAATAGAAAACAAGATCAAAAAGTGCTCCTTCGTCGCATGTAAAATACATATGAGTCTTCGTAGGCAGGTTGTACATAAGCAAAAACTAGCCTGTAAAATACATATGAGTTCCGTAGGGAGGTTGTAAATTAAGGAAAACAAGTTGCAACCGCTTAACATATGAGCCTGTCCTACAACGAGGCTCATATTGGCGTCACAGTGCATTCCACATTAAAGCCTCATTAAAGAACCTCAGCTTCATCCTCACTACGGAAAAATGAGTAGACGTTGTGGCCCAGAAGAAATGGACTGAAGTGAACTGCGACTGCTCAAGCTGAACTGTACATGCAACCTGATGTTTCCTGAAACACTATGGCACACCTCTAATGCATTCTCGAAACACTTTCACATTATACACACGCAGAATGCGTTCCCACTTGGCTGTGAGTCAGAGCGCCTCATGGCGTACCGTATTGAGCATATGCACACTATAATGACTGATCAACATTATATGAAGGATAATTTGTAATGAAAAGCTTTATGCAGTATGTATTTATATAAAAGTAAAATACATATCTGCAAATTATTCGTATTATGACATACGCCAATATGAGCCTCGTTGTAGGACAGGCTCATATGTTAAGCGGTTGCAACTTGTTTTCCTTAATTTACAACCTCCCTACGGAACTCATATGTATTTTACAGGCTAGTTTTTGCTTATGTACAACCTGCCTACGAAGACTCATATGTATTTTATATACATGCGACGAAGGAGCACTTTTTGTTCTTGTGAAAATAATCAGCAATCCAAGTTTTACAAAGCAATACCGTTTTTAGGTGGACAGTCCCTGAAATGAGCAACTTTTGGACTAATATGTCACGTCAGTCGTTTTGACCGCTACACTGCACATTTCATCCTGAAACTGGCACATTTGGCCAAAAAGAGCATTACGAATTCATTGGAAAACACTATTTTGTGGTTAGCCTTCGTTTTAGCAAGTTTTTAAAAAATTTGTATGTTTACGTTATATATATTTGATGAAACCTAGCCAGTTTATGCTGCAAACTAAAAAGTTCTATTTAATGCTTTACGAAGGCAATTTGCCTCGGTAAACAACAAATCTAGGGTAAATAAGCGACGCTGAACACGTTGGAACACTCAGAATTGGTCTGCGCCTTCAGGATATGCTTCGACCAAAGTGGCTTTTTTTCCCGATGAGTGGCTTTTTCCCCCGATTTTGGCTTTTTTCCCCAGGAAATAAATCACATAGTACTCTCTATTGCTACAGTCCAGAGAAGTCATTAATACATGAAAATAATCCGTAGGGGTTGCCATTCTTCAAACTACAAGAATTTTCCCATAATTCCAAAAAATGAGTTCTACACGTCCAAAAGTTTGAAAAAATGGCGTTTTTTTCCCGATTGACTATATCCATTAAAAATTATTGAAATTTCATTAAAAATTCGTGATAAATTCATGGTAAAATCGTTGTACCTTGCGCAGCAATTTACAACGATTTTACCCACCAAAGTTCTGCCTGTGATACAGTGTTTTTTTTTTCGCCGACGGCTTATGTGTAACGTTACACACCTCTCCAAAATTTTTTGCTATTTTTCAGAAAAAAGTGTGTAACTACCTAAAAATTCCTAATTTGCTCGCGTTTTGCTTAACGCATGTACACAATTTTATTGTTAACAAAAGTATTCCGTTAAAAAATTATATATAAGTAAAATTTTAACATCTTATTTACAGCAATATTTGGAGTTTCACCAAATCAGATCTACAAAATTAAAAAATTGCGCAGTTATATCGATGATTTGCATTTATTGGTTTTGACTTGATAGAACGAAGGAAAACACCAGTACATCGAGGAGCATAATTTTTCTAAAGACCTCCTGTATCACAAAACTTTGCAAGGAACCAGTTAAATTTTGCTTTATAAACTGAAAAATTTTGGTGTTTAAGCGTTTTTAATACAAGAACGAACAAATATAGCAAATATAATATGCATATAACTAACTAATACTTAAATATATAATAACGAAAATATAATGCTAGACATGGTGCAAAAGGGGGGTCTGGGGGGCGAAGCCCCCCAGAAACGGTAAATATGTGGAAACAAATGAATGAGCATTGGAAAAAGTTCCGACCATTTGGTAAAATTTGTCCAAAATTTTGGTGTAACGTTACACAGTCGCCAAAATTTTTTTGCTATTTTCCAGAAAAAAGTGTGTAATTACACGCGTTTTTGAGCAAAAAAAAAACACTGCTGTGATACATGGCTCATATGTATATAACACGAAATGTGGAAGTGGAAAATTTTGGTATCAATCGATGGTCTCGTCATCCTGAGCACAGAAATATCAAATTTATTGCATAAAATTGCTTTTTAATTCCTGCCCCCAACATCACATGATCCAATTTTGGGGGCCCTTCCTCCTCCTGAGGTGACCCCCCCCCCAGATATTTTACCCAGCTTGACTTAAGGGTTGGGGTGGGGGCATACATAACAAGGGTACCGATTCCTGAGGGGTCCTGTACCTGTTTTAGCCAAAATTTAGCTTGCCCTTGTAAAAAAAATTAGCAAAACAAGCAGTTTTTAGCTATTTTTTTGAAATTTTTCGAAATTTTAAAAAAATTTGGCTATTTTTGGTTAAAATTTCCATTAATTTTTACTTGACCTGCCTTTTCTGGCACTGTCCCCTGCCCCTTGACCCTGATTTTCCTAGCCCTTGTACCGAACCACCAATTTTTGAGGGGTCCCGTACCCCCCCCCCCCATAACCCGTCCTTGTTAAAGTGTGGGTGGGGATCCTATCCATTTGGATAAGGGCCCGCGGTCCATAGCCTGCAGTATGGCGCGGAGCATAGGTGTAACGGAGATTTGGGGTGGAGGAGGCCCCCCAACATTTTCTGGGGGCTCCCCCCACTGGCGACCCCACCAACCCTCCCAGGACCCCCACAACCCTCCCCACAAACTTTTTCATTTTTTATGCCAAAAATCCCATTTTCAGCCGTTTCTAATGATAAAAAACATCTAACCATAAAGTAATTTTAACATTAGACATTAGTTTTAAACTCAAAAACTTGATTGCCAACATGTTTCCAAGTCCAGCCAACATGTTTCCAAGTCCAAAATAAGGTCAATATTGAGTCATAAGATCCCTAATACAGTTAAAAACGTGTATTTCTCATAATAATAAACAGTTTAAGCCAAAAATTTGGACATTTTTGAAAATTTTTCAAAATTTACCCTAAAAATACCCAATTTTTGCCCATTTTTCGCGCCCTCGGCGCGCCTACCCCCTCAGTTGGGGGGGGACGTCCCCCCCCCAAAGTTTTGGGGGAGGGTTGAAAAAAGGCTTGGGGGGGCTACCCCCCCCAACCCTTCCCCCCACCTTACACCTATGGCGCGGAGGCTTAACTATGGAAAATCGACCCTATTCATCTCCTTCGCCCACCTTGCCCTACCCTTCGTCAAGAGAGCTTATGTTGATCAATATACCTTATAGTTCCACTACCACACACAAAACAATGTCAACTTGCGATGGTTGTTTTTAGGTACCTCTATATAAACAATGGCTCCTCCTACCATTCATAATATTGGACCGTATGGAGTTGGACCTATTCGAAGAAAGGCTACGGAAAAACCGCCAACAGATCTCCTGATGAAAGTGAAATATAATAATACTCTCCCTGACATTCCTTTTGATCCAAAGTTTTTGGTTTATCCATTTGAAACTGGCAGGTTAGTCGGAGTTACGGGGATCAATTTTTTGTAATTTAAAGTTTCCGATGGTGTTGTTTCTCCGAACTTTTCGGAATCGCTCAACTTACGTTGACTTCTTTGGTTCGAGAGGACGACTTGTACAGTACAGCTCAAAACAAAGTTAATTTTTTGCGAAGTTCGCAAACTCCGCGAACTTCGCGAAGCAAGCGACATTTCGCCAAATTTCGAGAACTTCGCGAAATCGTTAGTTAGCTAATTTGAGGGATTTTCTCCATATCTACAAAAAATTGGTTAAAAATTTTAAAATCTAGTTTGGACTCAAGATTTGGTGCCTTTGCGAAGTTCGTTAAAGTTTAGAGAAGTTCGCATAATTTGGCGAAATTCGTCAAGATTTTAGCGAATTTCGCGAAGATCTTAGCGAAGTGTAAACGAATTTCGCTAAAATCTTTGCGAACTTCACTAAACTCGGCGCGAAATTCACTAAAATCTTGGCGAATTTCGCGAAATTATGCGAACTTCGCTAAACTTTAGCGAACTTCGCGAAGGCACCAAAACTTGAGTCCAAATTAGATTTTAACATTTTTAACCAATTTTTGATAGATATGGAGAAAACCCCTCAAATTAGCTAGCTAACGATTTCGCGAAGTTCGCTAATTTTTTCGCGAACTTTTCTAATTTTAGCGAAATGTCGCTAGCTTCGCGAAGTTCGCGGAGTTTGCGAACTTCGCAAAAAATTAAATTTGTTTTGAGCTATACTGTAGGAGGCCTTTGAGTTCAAAGTGATTTAGCTTTGTATATATATAGAGTAAGGAAGGATTCGGTGGACTGACCGTTATTGAACTACCATTTAGTGCCTGGTCACTGCTTAGATTCAGGTGGGTTGTTGTTGTTATTGGGAACGTTGTTGTTGTTATTGCCGGGCTACTCAGCCAAGAGGCTATATATATGTATATATATATACATATATATAAATATATATGTATATATACACATATATATATATATATATTTACGTATATATATATTAGGGATCGACCGGAACTCCAAAAAACCGGAACCGGAACCGGAACCGGAACTGGCTTTAAAAAACCGGAACCGGAACCGGAACCAGCTCTTTAACACTACAAAAATCGAAATTCTTTCCGACGTTTTGGACAATTTTTTCACGATTTTTCGCTTTTTTGTAGCTACTACAACATTGTAATGGCTTTCTAAAATAATATTTTCTATATTATATATTTCAATGCACGAATACGAAACTCGCAATTTATTAAGAGAATTTGTCTTATTATATAGTTCAACTTTATATAATCACTATAGATTTAAAACCTTTATATAATCACTATAGATTTAAAACATTAATTATATATACACGGTATGAATAATTATGAACATATTGTCTATATATGTTTATGATTATTCGAGCACATTTATTTTAACTACTTTATTACATCGAATTTCGATGAATGACTTAATTGAATGCAATTTGACTTCTAAAGGAAATTTACTGGCAGGCAAATAAAATTAATTTCTTAGTTAAACTGAATATTAAATTAATTGAAATAAATTGGTAGAAATCGATTTCACGAAATGCCTGCGAGCGAGCTTTCGGCAAAATAAGCCAGAAACATGTTTAGTTTTTATCTGAGTTACCTGACATTTTCCAGTCATAATTAGAAATTATATACGACTTTACTAGAGCTCCAAGAAAAGTTTCAGCATTTTCAAAACACAAAATATACAAAAATTGTCGCGAATATAACGAGCTTTTATTCTCTTTGTAGTCAATAGATAAATTAAAATAATTTTTCTGAAAATTACTGTTCCCGTAATTACTATAAGATTTGGCTGTATCTGGCTATGAATTTAGATAGCATCAGCTTCGAAAATTGGACTTGTTTGGAATATCAACCTTTAAATTTTGGGTGACCTTAACTTGTAATTAATAACTAAATAATTACTTTACGTATTATTAGAGTTTTCTGAGTAAAAGGTAAATCTTTGCACTTTTCTGCAGATCTTTTGTCGCTGATGGCAATATATAACTTTTTACCATTAAACATATAAGAACAATAAAGCATTTTTCACAAGTTTCAAAAAAATTGAATTACACTTAATTTCTTCTAGCGGCATTTCTCTTTTTTGGCTAGCTTCATCTGCATTTTCAAATTTATATAATGACATTTCTTCAAAATAATTAAAAACCCTTCTATTTGTTCCATCCATAATTTTTTAATATTTTTGTTGCACTCTGCTATATTTATATACAAAACAAACAGCAAAAAGCTTATTGCCTGCTATTTAAACAATAGTTGAGCTAAAACTGAAATATAATTATGCAACATTGCACTAATCTTTGAAATAGCATAGGTCTACGCCAAGGCTTCAATATATTCCAATTTAGCAAAATTAATAATTTTAAAGTATCTATCAAAAAGCTAATAGCAATCGAATCGGCGGGCTTGTGCTCTATTTTGAATTTCTAAATTATATATATATAAGTGCGTACTATTTTGATCGTATACGTAATTAATATTAATAATAATAAATTAACGATAAGGTACTAGATCATTATTAATAAATCTAAACATTCTAAGTTGTGTATATAATGCAATAGCGCCGCAGGCGAAAATTTTTGAGAAAATAATATTCTGCTTACCAGAGATTCGCAATTTTTTCAATGTGTTAAAAAAAGTTAACAAAATTTTTGAAAATTTTGATAAAATTTCACTTTTGATAATACGCTAAAATTGGTTCCGGTTCCGGTACGTTTTCAAAAACCGGAACCGGAACCGGAACCAAAAAGTACCGGAACCGGAACCGGAACCGGAATTCCGGTCGATCCCTAATATATATATATATATATATATATATATATATATATATATATATGAGGGCGGGTCGCTAACCTTTGTCTCTCCCCGACCCCATCAGTCATAGCTAGTATCTGTGTTTTTTTCGTCGAAACTTTTTGCGAACTTTTACGCAGTCCTCCAAAATTTTTTGCGGAATTTCGCAAAAAATTACGAAATTCTTATTTTTTAGTTCTTTAAAGATAACCAATGAATTTTAGTAATTTGGGTGTATTTAAACACATTTTTAACATTTAAGGCATAGTATTAACCAAGAAATAACTATTTTTCTAAAGCCGAAGCATGTGTATCTGGGCTATTTTTAAATATGCTGGGCGTATTCTGGGGGGGGGGCGCCCCCCACTTTTTGGGTTCCCCCCCCACTCGACCCCTTCCCCCCAAACTCGGCCCCCCCCCAAGAACTTTTTGGGCTTCCCCACTCACTTTAAGGTGCCCAGAAAATGCCAAACTTTAAGGATTTTTGGTCAAAATTTTCAAAAATTTCCCGGCTTCGCCGGAATTTTTTGGTCAAAAATTGTCTATTTTGGTACTCAAACTCAATTTGTGAGCACTTTTAAGCATAGTTATAGCAGTATATGTAGAAAACAGGCTATTTTTACCGCATTTTTAGCGATTTTAGACCACTTTAGATTTCCCCCCCCACTTTTGGGTTCCCCCCCCCCTAGTAAGGGGGGGGGGGCCCCCCCCCAAGGGGGGGGGGCTCCCCCCCCCACTCTCCCCACCCCCACTTTTTTCGCCTAGAAAAAGCCCAGTGTATATATTAAGTACAAATATGTATACATAAAAATTAATAGTGAAGAGACACGCGGGGGTCTGGGGGCGGAGCCCCCAGAAGCTGAGAAAATTTTGTAAACCAGAGGAATATCCTTAGTGGAAATTCTCAAAAGTTTAGTTTCGGCTGGCAGTAAAATTCTAAAACATAAGCAAACTGCTAAAAGGCTAAAATTGTTAACAAATGTGCTTTGGCAAATTTTTCAACGCTAAAAGAACTTCATTGCATAGCTGTCACTATGCATTCTAACTCGGCTAAGATTAAAAGGCATCTACGTATAGAAATACGCGCCGAAGGCGCGAAAATTTTTTGAAAATTTGCTTAAAAAGTATGTGAAACACGTTTAATTTTCATCGGAGACAACTGAAAATTTCTACTAAAGTCCAAAAATTTTTGCGGAACTTTACGCAGAGCTAAGAAAAAAGTTGCGGAATTTTCAAAAAAAGTGCGGAATTTCGCAGTTTTTTTTCGCAAAAAACAGGCTAGTATGACTCCCGCTTCGTTGCCTGAATGCTGTCCTACAGTGGGGAGCTGGAGTATACACCTTCTTGGTCTTTCGGCCCCGGTAGTAAGACATCCATTAACTGCTCATACGCAAGGTAGAGGAGCACAACATATTTCGACACTCCAAGCCCCAAGCGCCGATGGGCCGGGATAAGAGACAAATCCGGAAAGTTGTGTGATCCATTTTGATTATATGACTCGTTTGAACCTAACACTGCCTCGCAGGAGGTAGGCGGACCACATAGCAGAGGTGCTGGTATACAGGCGCGTAGCCAGGGGGGGGGGGCGAGGGGGGCGTGCCCCCCCCCCGAAATCGGAGGCGAAAGAGAAAATTTTAACACCAAATAGGAATTCTGATAAATATTTCCAAAAAATTTCGCCTGCGGCGCTAATTTTCCACGAAAATACCTCAAAAATAGCAGCTTGCACTTGAAACCGGCCTCCACAGGTTCCGTTTCAGCACTAATTTCTGAAAATTATGTCTTGCCCCCCTCCGAAATTTTTTTCTGGCTACGCTAGTGCTGGTATATATCCGAAAGGGGTACCTTCCACCGGGAATTCCGCGCCCTACTCTTGACGATAACTGAATTAAGGGTTCTTTAGCGTGCACTACCCCCAGCAAGGCAGCACATGGGCCCACCAATTTAACGCCTCATCCGACCGGCGGAGCAGTGACTTAAATTTCTTGCCCAAGGAAACAATGTAACGTCATTATGGCTAAGGCGGGAATCGGACCTTTATCTGAACTCGGGCGCCTTAACCATTCGGCTACACGGTCACTAATGTTGGGAACGACACATTGCGTATTTATGTGAACCGAATCCCAAGGTCATACTACAGTTTGCTCTGTGAGACTCTACACGAGAATTCCAGACCCCCCTCTCCCCTAACCGAACTCGGGTCCAAATAAGAGGAAAAACATTTTGCAATTTTTAGAAAATTTTTGAAAACAATTGAAAGAAATTGCTAGAATACAAAATGTCGCGGAACAAAATTTTCGATAGTGGGAAATTTTGGTACCAGTCGACACGCCTCGTTCTGGCTTATGCTAAAAACTGACTAATTTTAGGTGTTTTTTTAAGCTAAAATAGCGAAAATTTAGTCAAAAATCCGGCGAAGCCGGAAAATTTTTGGAAAATTTAGGGTAAAAATGGTAAAATTTGGCATTTTTCGGGATTATGGAGGGGGGGAGGTCGGAATTTATGGGGGCTTTTCATAAGGGGGCTGCTCGAATGGAGGGGGAGGTCGCCGAATGGGGGGCGGCTCCCCCACCCCCCCCCCCCCCCCACTAGGGATAAGCCAGTCGTTGTCGTGAGTACAAATATATCAAATTTTTTGCATAATGCAAATATAATTTCTCGCCCCCCTCAAGCATCACCTGATGCGTATTGGCTATGCTTGAATCAAATGGCATGGACGACAGCATATGCAACTGTTTGTAACCTTAAAATACGGACTACTTATTGTAAAGTAACATTTAACTTAGAAACCATTTAGGTCGTACATTATTAGAACTAGCTCCTTTCTTTCTTCTATAACTATATATACACGTGCGTATATTTCAGATTCGTTCAATACAAGTCTACTAGTCTGGAGAAGAACTTTAAATTTGATCTATTGACAGAAACCGATTTGGGAGTAAAAATTGATTTGATCAATCCAGATACCTATGCTATCCCGGCTCAGTATATGGACTCGGGAGGTGCTGGTACTAGTACCCAACCGCTGGACCCTACAGACGAGAAACTGCTGGAGGATGAAGTGACTAGTTATGCTCCTGAGTCTAAGCGTTCTGCTCAACACAGCAAAGTGGTTCCCTGGCTTCGGAAAACTGAGTACATTGCCTCAGAATTTAATCGCTACGGGACAGCCACAGAGAGGCATGAGACCAAAGTCGGTTACAATGTGAAAAAACGACTGAACACTGACAACTTTTATAAGGATAGAGACAGCCAAATTCAAGCAATTGAACGATCGTTTGAATTGGCCAAACAGCCTGTGCAGGAGCACTACAGTAAACCGGGTGTCTATGCCGTCCAAGAATTTCCCGTGTTTCCTGATTTTGATCTGTGGAAAATGGCTTGTGCACAGGTATGCTGTGTATAAGCATAGCCTATGGATCCGTATTACGGATGCATAGGCTATGCTTATTATTGTCTATTTTATTATTGTCTATTATTGTCTATTATTGGCTGTGCGTATTATTGCCTATTTCTGTAAAATATTATCATTACTGTTATATATTATAATCATTGTTATTAGTATTATTAATAATAATAACTATGTAGGGGTATTATTAATTATGTATAGCGTATAGCAGATGTAAAGGAGTCTGCGTGGCTTCCTGAAGGCCGTGTTGGGCTGGTACCAAATAATTAAAAGTCCAAAAGGGGGATCCGGCTAATCCGGAAACTGTTTAGAAAATTGGTAAAAAATGGTAAAGTTCGGCAAAAGTATGATAGGAATTCACGGGAGGCGCTCTTACTCCCGCTGTAAAAATATGCCAGATACTTTGGGTTATGATTAGAATTTGCACTACTCGTTTCCTTGCGAAATTCGCACTAATGAAAACATCATTCCGGGCGAATTGTATATCGCATTAGGCGAGCAAAGTGTTCAGCATCGAGAATGGTAATGTTTGGGTCATCAACAGTTATTTACGGAAACAGTTAGACTAGGTACGCAAATTATCATAACGCGATTGCTTTGGATCGCCAAGTGACGTGCAGAGATCTGTAGATATTGCGTAAAAACTATTGGTTGAGTTCGCGAGATTTGCGGTTGGGGAGTTTGGAACCACTTCCGAGGTAAATCCGATGGACATGGACCCCATCTAATGGAGATCCCCACATTAGATCCCAGAGTTCCTTCTAGGTGCTCCCAGACATCCGTCTCGTCAACGGCGCGAATGGGTTCCACTCCTGGGGTCACGGTATTAATTTTCTGTGTCGGATGGACATGGAAGCGTGGCACCATTCCTTAAATATGCTCCCGAGCTGTTGGATCCACTGCCATCATCCCTGGATGTCTTGGATCATCAACGTGCGAAGACGTGTGCTGGATTGCTGCTTGTTGAAGTGCCCTCATTATAGCATTTTACTGACGAGCCCAGATCAGAAGAAAAAGAAGGTTTGCGGTTGGCAGGCAGTCCTTCAAATAGTGATGCACCGGTTCCTGGGCCTGAAAATTGTGAGATACAAACCGAAACGAATAATTCGTTATAGTTTTGAATACCAGTAGATTATTTCTACGTACTTAAGATAAATCTGAAAGTTAATCTTACAAGTAATGAGTATGTATGGGTTATTCGGCGAAGCTTTGCCAATATTATATAATGATTTTTAAACTGGTCCTACCTTGATTTTGTAACCTCACTCCATGCTTCGGAGGAGCACTAATTTCCAGAGGCTATGAACTGTGATATATTTCTCAAGGGTTGTTTTTCATGCTGTTTCTGTTTTAGGTTATGTTTGATGCTGATCCCATTCCATTGGGAGGCTCTGCAGCGGGTGTCAATCATGCTCTGATTCGTGGTATGATGGATGAGAGCGGCGAACAGTTTGTGGCCTATTTCCTGCCCACTGAAGAAACGCTGCAGAAGCGAAAGGATGATCTGGCGAAGAATGTGGACTATAACCCGGATGAAGTGTTAGCACATTTATTTTCTAATATGAATGATATTACTTTCCTAACCATTTCGGGGAGTTGTCAGTTTTGGGACCACCGTTGTAAAAATACGCAGATGCTTCATGTATTGTGGGTAAACTTAATGTGTCTGCAAAGGCTGATAAAATGGTTTTGAAAGAGACGATTGGTGCTAATAAATAACAGGTCGGGCAAATTTCTGCTGAGCTACGTGATACATCTTGTTAGATATCTGGATAGTTGGGACCCCCGGAAAAATCCGATTGGCTAAGGATTGGGGTAGCAATAATTTTGCTAAAAGTATGCTACAAATTGTGTTAATTTCGTATAGCATCCACTGTAAAAGTAACATTTAAGTCAAAAAGCATTCTGACTTACTGGACTAACAGGCAAAGTTAGAAGTCTTCGGCCAGTTTCGAACATTTTTAAAACATAACTTTTGTTCAATTTGAAACATTTGTTTCATCTGAAACATTTGTTCAAGGCGTGATCTATACTCCCCTCTTTGGAGTTAAAGCCCCTTTTCAAAATTAAAAATAAAACTAAGACTGGCTGACTTGGTCAGCGCCTAACGTTCAGCGAACTATGCTTTAAAAGTGCTGAAGAGAGATGCATGTAACGGACTCCGAAATTTGCACTTTTTGTAAGGTGTCTGCACGATATGTGAAATCGATCAGCACACGTTTTAAGAGTAAACTAAGTGCCTTATATCTCCCAGGCAATAGCTGTCGCCGATTTTGCTTTTGTTGCAGTTATGATTATAAGCTGGCACGTGAGTATAATTGGAATGTCAAGAACAAAGCTTCCAAAGGCTACGAAGAAAATTATTTTCTGGTCTTCCGTGGAGACGGCGTCTACTTCAATGAATTGGAGACAAGGTATGCAATGCTGTTGATTCTTGACGGGTGCAAATACATTCATTCTTTATCTATAGTGTACATTATATATATGGTCAATATGTGTGTGTGGGTTCAGCTGGAAAAAAAGGAAGGGCAGACTGTAGACCAACTTCGCCTTAACTTGTCTTGACTCTCTGCGGCTGCACTAAAGCTGCCGTAATCAGTCAGTTGTAATGATTGACTGACTAACGTCTGGCATTTTATTCCTTAAATGGCGGAGGAGGGGTATGGGAGCCCCCCTCCTGACGGAGACCTCATGTTTGTAAACAGTACGGAGACTTTGACGTGGTGTGCACAATTTGTTATTAAGGGCTGTCCCAATTATCTGAGTAAATTGTCTTACGGCCGTTTGCACCAAATGTGGTTAACCATTTGCTAACCATTTGGTTATTTGCTGACCAAATGGTTAACTAACCATTTGCTAACCATAATAACCATTTGCTTAGCAGCAACTTCCTTGCTCCAAATGTGGTTAGCAAATGGTTAGTAAACCATATGGTTAGCAAATGGTTAGCAGGAGCTTGAGGCGGGACTTCTCTGAACCAATCAGACTACGCCGTTGCACTCTTTTATCCAATGAATTACATTGAAATTTTAAAAGGTTTCACTCACGATTAAACACATTTCAGTGTCGTGTATCTATATAATTCCTATCTTGTGCCTTTTGTTTATACGAAAACGAACTTTATAATTACTTGTAGAGTAGGTACAAAACATTCGTGAGACAAAACTTCATTATGCAATTGGTAAAAGATAAAGGTCATACAAAAGCAGCGACATCTTGTGATCAACTCCCCAAAAAATTATAATTCGAATACAACTACTTTTCAAAACACTACCTAAATAGTTACCAACCTTACACAAGAATCACGCAAAAATATTGAATCACTTCAACATGTTAAAATATATACTCCAACATGAATATACATTCCATTTATTCTTTCGTAGTGCTACAGTTTTGTCTGTAAGTTTCTTGCCAGAACCTTAAAATTCAGTGCAAGTTCGTGGTTAACCCTGCTCAAGAGCAGGGTTAGCCAACCACATGTTAACCACTTGCTTAGCATTTGGTTAGCAAGTGGTTAAGTTAACCACATTTGGTGCAAAATAGTTTGTGGTTAACTTCTAGTTAACCAAGTGGTTAGCAGCAAATCCGCTAACCATTTGCTAACCACATTTGGTGCAAACCAGTATTGAACTATGTATGAGTATCGTAAAGCTGTGCACAGACTGCAAGGTGTGTGTGTTCTTCACGACTTGAGATCACCGCTTAGATTACTATTTCAGGGTCCGTCTGAACAAGCGTCGACAGCGGGAAGGAGTGCCGCGAGTCAGCAACTCACGTTTGGTGGTTCAGCATCGACCTCTGAATGCCCAAGAAGACGCTGCTCAGGAGGCTCGTCTGATGGCCCTTCAGCCGGAGGCAGAGTTGGAGGATATTCCTGAGGAAACGGAGGACGTGGCTGTGGTGGAGGAAGAGGAAACCGAAAATGGAGATAGCCAGCAGCAGGAGGATGAGAAGTATGAATGGGCAGGGCGGGGCGACCAGGCACCCGTTGCATAAAAACTATTGCTAATAAATTATTACTGCAATGGCAAATATATTATAGCAATGGTATCTACAGAGAGTTTGGCGTTTTCAATACTATTTTGTAGACATGACAATGAAGTGGCTAATCTGAACATTGTAAAGACTTTCGATAATCTTCGTTAACTCAGTTATTTTGATCACAAATATCAACCAAAACGTGAATTTTTATGATTGTTTCGCTGGCTTAGCAAGTTTACTTACGCACCAGTTTTGATTCTGTAGAGCATCTCAAAGCAGAACGTTTAGTCTCAAAAAACCACAGAATGACATATACATAGATGTCTCCAGCTCCTTCCTGACTTGATTTGTTTTCAATAAAACTGCTACATTAATCAACTAAAATTATTAATCAGGTAGTGCGCGTTAGCGCACTACCTAGAATAGGGTTAATAATAACATTTATGCAATTCCCGTGAGCGTAAGTGCCCCCTCCCCCCCCCCCCCCCTGTGATTTTACTTTGTTATAGTGCTTACCTTTATACATCCCTACATCCACTCGCGTGAACATCTGTGTGCATGATTTTAATATAAAGATGTCTTTATAGTGAGAATGCTGAAAATGGTCGTAATGAAGACGCTGATGCCTCAGAAAAAAGCGATCAGTCAGATAATGAACCAGAAAAAGAACAAGAAGAAGAAGAAGAAGAGGAGGAGGAGGAAGAAGAAGACAAAGATTCAGATTCAGATGGAGGATCAAACCAAAGTGCCCCTGCTGGGAATTCGTCCTCGGCAGCAGAGGATGCGGACAGTGATGACGACAATTCCAATGTGAAATTGAAAAAGGTGAAAAGAACTGTCCAGTCGGATAGTGAATCAGAATAATTTATTTGCTTTCCCCAGTTTTTCTCATTTTTGTGGTTTACCTTGTATGCGTATCGTCTGTAAATATGTACAGTTTATTGGTTTTGTCAAGAATAAATGAGTATGCCACTGGGCATGCTATCTGTTAGAGAGAAAACTGTGCAGGTTTGCAATTGGCAGTTTGCACGCTAATGGTTACCTCCCCTCCCGAAAATCGGAGCCTGGTAACCCCCCCCCCACCGCAAATCAGTGCCCGGTCGAAGACACGTTAGCTCTGTTTACATTTTAAACTCTAACTAACACACTCTTGCTAACACTCAATATAGCAAGCTCGGCTGAATTGTGTCCACTTCGAGGTTCAACTTACAAGCATTCCGGATTAAAGCATTGCAAGCGGCGAATCTCCTTTGCAAAATGGGGTTCAGTTAGCTTAAGGGGTCAGCCGTTAGCGTGTAGAACCTTTCTCCTGTAATAACAGAGAGCATGCCACGTGGCATGTCTATTACATACTTTTATTTCTGTTTAAGTAAAATGTTTGTACTGTCGTTGTTGCGTCGTCGTACATAACTAGTCTGACGACTCGTAGGTTTTAAGGTTTTTATACTGAATTCCCGTCCCGACAGCTGCTTCCCAACACCTGTATTATAAATTGGCCACCTGATGAATTCATAAAGTTAAGAATTTAGTGCAGCTGTACCAGTTATCTACCCCTCCCCAACAACATCTGTAGGCCGTAGCGATAGCGAAGCGAAGGTAAAGGCAAGTATCTGTGAAAGTGAAAAAGTAGGCTCAAAGAATGCACGGCGTAAGTTATGGTGACTCAGAGAATAAATCAAAATTTAACGTAAATTTAACAAGAAGGATTAAGTCAAATTCGGCTAAAATGTAAAGGAAGACCAAATCAGGGGAAGTGTAAACTGGGAGTGACTTAGAGAAGGCCTGGGTAGCGGGCTTACAATACTGGGGTTGGGTACTGAGTGTTGTGCAGATATTTGATTGCTAAGGGTAGGTTCTTTTTGCCAAGTAGAGATGAGACAAGTGCACTGTGTCTACGCGTAGCATCTTGGAATGAAATGCTCTGTATGTATTCCCATGATATCTAATATAGGTACGTATCATATTTGCCATTAACGGCTTAATTGTTCGTTCACACATGTGTTTTGTCAGGATGTACGTATAATGCTCCAAAATAAGAAAATTTTTCAATTGCAAATTCATGAAATGTTAAAATGGTGACCTATACAGAAGTTTTTTTGATTAAGAATTCTTGGCTCAGTTTATGCTTCAAAATCTGCCGAAGTCGTACTATATATAAAACTATTCGGCAAAATTGAAAAATTTTATCTATGGACCAAAAGTAGAATTTCTCCAAGTATTTTTCGAAAGTGGTAAACTGAAAGATCAGAAAACGGATTAATGAAATTTTATTCTCTCCAAGGTAAGGATGTACAAGGCGGCCTATATTTTCAGATTCAGCTTAAGGCCCTCTAACTGATGATTTTCAGTTTCAATTTTGGACGGCTGCTCGCCGGAATTTCAGTTTCAGGCCCAGATGAAAATTTTGCCATTACATTTTCTGCTACTGAAAACATAAACTCTAATCTTTATCGAACGTCTGTAAACGTATATTATTTTATTTCTGTTATATATCATAAGTAAGACTTCGATCAACAATTACTGAACAACTAACACGGAATTGCACCAAAAGAAATAATCTCGAGCTTCAGATTATCGAGATAATGTCCAACTACTGAGATTACACTCCTAGTCTGAGTAGGATTAAGTCACAATAATATCGAGGTTTCAAATAGAGATGCCTGAATTTGAGCCGTCGGTCTAAATTTTTCTATTTTGGCAACAAGTTTTGAGCATAATAATACTTTATAAACACCATAGCTTACAACACTTGATTAAGGACGCTTACACAAAAATAAGCAAGAATTCATTGATGTATCCTTATCTGACATTTAAATCCATATCAATAACATCTTTTATTTGAATTTCCAAACAATCCTTTTTATTTGAAATGCTTAAACTGGATATTAATATTTTGTAATCAATAGATAGCCTTCAAATTTGAAATTGTCATGCTATAAAACAGACGAAATGTTTCCAATTTGTTTTTTGTGTTGATGGCTCACACACTGTTAGTCTCACAAAGTGGCCCATAAGTGGTGCTCTCCGCAGTCCGTAGTCAAGTGGCAGAGAGGCGAAGATCACGGACAGAAAACATGAAACTCCAAATACATGTGTAATGTGAACGAGCTATTAAGCCCTTGGCAAATATAATATCTATATTAGATATCATGGGAATACATGGCATTTCACTCTAACGTGTTGCGCATAGACGTATGCACTTTCTAAAGCTATGCGCGTAGACGGTGTGCAGTTTCCAATGCGCGTAGGAGTTGTGCATTTTCTAAAATGGTGCGCGTACACGCTGTACAGTTTCCAATGCGCGTAGCAGATGTACATTTTCTAAATACGCGGCCGGCAAGCCAAAGCTTAAGCCTAAAATTTATATACTAAGGGCAGGGCCGGGCCGCGCAGCTCCCAACGGAAAAAGCCCGGCCCGGCCCTGCCAAGCTCTAACGTTTTCACATTAATTTATTGGACATAATACACTTTCCAATTCTAATAATTGTTTTTGCCGTGCTAAATTCAGAATTTCTTGCTTTTTTACATCAAAAGAAACTGCATGTGCCAAATATTGTTAGTTTGCGTACTGCTTTTTGAAATTTTAGATAACAGATAAATAACAGTTGATAAACAGCGCCTCTTATCTTTGTGTATATACGTATGCTTTCGAGTAACAAAATCCAATATACTATATATGTAACTGTTTATTTCGGTAATTCGACCTCAGGCTTAGGCAATTTAGTCCTCCTATTATGTAATTTCCTTAGTGAATAGGATGCTTAAATATTCGTTAGGCACAGTTATTTGGGAGAACATGAACTTTGGACCTCGAGAATATGATAGTGCGGCAGAACACAATTCTAAGGGTTTCAAAACTTCATAGAAATATTTTTAACAAGCAGGCCCATAAAAGGGGCATTATTCCGCTTTAGACCCGTGGTGTAGAGAGTGCAAATTGAGAGTTTACGGTAGAAGTATGGAAGTTTGAAATTGAAGAAATTTGAAAGAAGAAGTCAACAACACATAATACATAATATGCATTTTGTATTTATATACTGTTGCTAGTTGGTATAACTTAAAATAGTCCATAAAGCTTGATCAGGCGTGGCGACTCTGACTACATAGTTAGATGAATTAATCAATCCAAGCTGTTGGTAGGAGGGCGCTCTTTCGATAATTCTTCATTGAAAATGAGAAGTTGAAGTTCAAAGACTAATATAAGTGGTGAAACCACCATGTAGATCCAATACCATTTGCAGGCTAATACCTGCTCTAGTTTATGACCACTTATTAGGTGGTAATAGTGAAGAATTGTGAGATGTTTCAAGGTGTTTTATGATTCAGGTCAGGTCTTTTGCTTAGTCATTCTGATTTATAAAACATCCTAAAGTTTTACTTTGGACTGCAACTGCACCAACTAAACTTGTCCAATTTTTAATGGGAGTCCAGTAGTAAATCTTATGCTCAGTAGTAAATCTTATGCTACTATGTAAATAGGATCCAGTAGCTGTCCATCCACTATTTCAATGACAGGATTTCTATAAAAGTTTTTTGTTGTACAGAATCCAAGCCCTGAGGGCATTTGTGATACGACAGTTTCTTCGCTTAGAATGAGAATGCTCTAGAAAAACAGCTTTAAATTAAATTGATAGTAAATTGATAGGCACCAATAGGACTAGCAACCGACTAAGAACTACTACAAGACTGTTCATTTAACACTTGTGTTGTGATATCTAATTTGCATATTTTTTCAAGTTGGTCTGTTTAATTTGTCCTTTCGATTTCACCAGGGGGGAGGGATGAAAAACAGGATAAATTTATTCTAGTGCCCATTCTATTTTAAAATTAAAGGGTTCGTGAAAAGTTACACATTTTTTACCACAACAACAATCTCATAAATTAAATTCAACTATTGTTTTGACTGTCAAACATACAGCCCCCCACGGCTAAAAAAAGATACTGAAAAACCGTGCAAAACATGCAAGAACGTGCCGCCTAGAGATAGAGATAGAGCCAAAGTGTAAACCATCCATTTCCCGAAGCAATAATTCCGCCTCTAGGCGGAATAAAAAATCAGGGCTTTTCAGGGCCGGGCCGGGCCGCGCAGACCTAAACGGCACTGAGGGCCGGGCCAGGGCCTGAAATTTTTGACCCAGGGCCGGGCAGACCTAAAATTTGAGCAGGGCCGGGCCGGAAAAGTCGGCCCTGATCTCATCTCTAGTGCCAATCAAGGAGAACAGCTTGCAAAACAGGAAGTGCAGCAGGCGACCAAAGGCTACTGCGTAGCGTGTATACTGGATGTCAAGCAAGAAGGTCTAGAAACGGGCGTTTGACAAGTGGAAATAAGCAGGGGGCTGGGAGTATGTTTCGGGAGCAGGGCAGGAACGATAAAACAGGCAGTTAGGACACCACGATTATTACTCCAGAATTTGCTCCCGAGCGGTGTGGTCGAAATGTGCACCATATACTATTCGCGCCATATACTACTAAAAATTTTGCAAAATACACGAAAATTTGCGCAAAACTGGTACCGGCCGGCCGGTCGGTTTGCGTCACCGGGCCGGCCGGGCTTAGCGCAGCCGACCGAAGCAAAAAACCGGCCGGGCAACAACACTATAATGGAGGTTCTATGTTAGCTCCAATTGATGGTCGGCCGCCACCCCTTGGCAAACTCGGCAAATTGCCGAGGAGGGATGTGGAATGGGGGCTAGAGCTTGTTTGTGCAAGCTCTAGACATGATCCTCCAGTTTTAGCGCAGTAAGAAACCACTGCGCTATAAGAGGCTCAGTCGTCTAGTTGTGATCGATTTAACTCAGTCTAACTGAAATTCTGAAGAATATTCGTATACAGCCTTGTTTATTCTAAATGATAAGCGGGGGCTAAATTTCTACGATTCCACTGGACATATAAAATATAGAAAATTAAAATGCTACAGCTAGCACACATTAGCTTAACCCTGCATGTTGTTAGATGCTGTTAGTATAATGCCTACGTGCTTCGTTTCTCCTTTTCTCCAGTTCGCATTCACTTGCCAGCTTCAGTGAATATTTTGTACATATACGTATAACACCCCAATGCTATGTGCAAAGTCGGCACTATTTTATGGTTTTTGAAATGAGTCACTCCGTTTTTCCAACCATATCGAACTCAGAAATGAAAACATTTTAGTCTTTTTTTATTTGTGAAACAAACCAGTTATTACCCTTGCACAGCCGGCTCACAAATGCTATCTGTCGAATTGTTAGGCGTTGTGTCGACGTTGATGTATACATTTTGAAGGGTTGATAACTGAAAATATATGACTAGTTTTTGCTGAAAAATTATTTGAAAGTCAAACTACGTCTGCTATGTGTGTGTATTTTTAGTTGTTTTTACGCAGCGCAAAGTTCTCATTCACTTTCACGCTTTCTTGCTACTTAGTGAAGTTTTATTGCGCATAAAATTTTAGTCAAATTTACGTTTTTGCATTTGGGTTTCCACAATGAAACCCGAACGACCAAATAGTTTGAATTTAAGAAAACGGTAAGTTGTGTCTGTAAAATCTAAGTTTGTAATTGCAGGGAGTAACATTGCTGATTCTCCCCGTGTCGTGATTTTACCTTCCTTGGGAGACTGACCCACTGTCTAGTGTCTACTTAAATCTACTTCCTGTGGCCAAAATCTCCCCAGACTGCTTCGAACACTTGTAGTTTAAATTCTGATCGGATTCTGATAGTTCATAGTCCGGACTTTTTAATTTAAAGATTTTAATACTGGTAAAGTAATATTGCTATTTCGGGCTACTATTTTTAGAAGTTTTTCCAAAAGTTCTGAGAGTAGAAATAAAAATCTATGATTCCAGATTTTATATATATTAAAGGCAGGCATGACTGGCGAATATGGCACTCGCTTATTTTCTTATGGGGGGCCTCAATTTACCCATAATTTTGCAATATTGAAAGACTTTAGGCCTATTATGTTGATCTCGGTCGTTATGGGATTCGTTGCTAATATGCGGGAAAGACTATATAAGATAAAGATTAAAGGAAACAATACTATAATACTATATTCTATATATATATTAGTGATTTGCACCGGATATTTTTTTCATATCCGGATATCCGCTTATTTTGCGTTAACAGATATGCGGATATCCGGTTATCCGTCTAAGCCAAACTTAACTTCAAGAAAATTTTTCGGTTTTGCTGTTAAATTTCTAATTTTTCTGTCAAATTCTCGTACGCTGTAAGCCAAGCCACAACCTTGGTTTCAAAAATAATTTCAGAGATATTTTTGAAAAATATTTAAAATTTTTGTCAGAAATTTTTGTCAGAAATTTGCTAATTTATCATTACTTTGTCTGAAATGTACACGGATTAGGGTCGGTTTTTTCCGGAAAAAAGTCGAGCGGAAAAAAGTATTTTTTTGCCGGTTTTTTCCGGGTTTTTCCGACTTTTTTCCGCTGTCCTAATCATGTCAGAGCGTCTGAAAATTTGTTTCTGTAACATTTGTAGCCGGTCTGAATGAATATTTAGCATGTAAGCGCCATTTGAACACTTTTATTAGCTTTTCGACTTATCGAAACTAAGCAATTGTGAAAACTTTTGTCCAAACGAAGTTTCAACAGACTGTGGGAGCAATTTCCAGTTATCTTAGATTTCTGAGAGCAGTCAGAACTTTAAAATAATTTTTTCGTGTGCATAACTTTTTATTCTTTCACAACTTCGGATTTTAGATGTATATATATATATATAAGTATAGAGTTTGTTTGCTACAGCTTCCATTGACAAAAGATGTGCCATCTGGCATGTTTTGTCCTTGCAGGCAAAAGCAAACACGGCTTCAGTGTTGAAGCATCAAAGAACAGTGGTCTGTTGTAATATAAGAGCATAGCTGTTTTCTGAAATATTAATTTTTTTAAATTACCAGTTAATTTCAAAAATATATCATGAATTTTTCGTTGAACTCTGGGTTTATTTTAGGCGAAAAAAGTGGGGGTGGGAAGAGTGGGGGGGGAGGTCGAAAAGTGGGGGGGAATAAAATGGTCTAAAATTTCCAAAAATGCAGTAAAAATAGCCTGTTTTGTATACTGCTATAACTATGCTAAAAAGTGCGCAAAAATTAAGTTTGAGCACCAAAATAGGCGATTTTTGATCAAAAAATTCCGGCGAAGCCGGAAAATTTTTGAAAATTTTGACGAAAAATCCTTAAAATTTGGTATTTTCTGAGCACCTTATAGTGAGTGGGGGGGAAGCCCAAAAAAGTGGGGGTGGGGCCGAGTGGGGGGGGGGAAGAGGTCGAGTGGGGGGAACCCGAAACAGGCGCGTAGCCGGGGGGGGGGGGGCGAGGGGGGCATGCCCCCCCCCGAAATCGGAAACTAGAGAAAAACTTTTAACACCAAATAGGAATTCTGGTAAATATTTCCAAAAAAATCTCGCCTTCGGCGCTAATTTTCCACGCAAATGCCTCAAAAATACCAACTTCACTTGAAATCGACCTCCACATGGTCCGGTTTAGCACTAATTTCTCAAAAATTTTGACTTGCCCCCTCCGAATTTTTTTCTGGCTACGCTAGTGACCCGAAAAGTGGGGGGGGGGGGCCCCCCCCCCCCGCCACTCCCCCCGTAGTAAAGTAAACCCAGGAACTGACAATAATATAACAATTAGTGATGGGCACTGGATATCCGGATATCCGGATATCCGGATAATTTTTATATCCGGATAATATCCGATTTGAGAAAAATATCCGGATATCCGGATATCCGGATATCCGTGTACATTTTAGTCAAAACAATGAAAAATTAGCAAATTTTTGGTAAAAATTTCAAAAATTTTAAAATATTTTTCAAAACTTCCTCTGAAATATTTTTGAAACGAAGGTTGCGGCTTGGTTGCATGACAGACATTCACAACCAGCCGAAAAATTGACAAAAAATTGAAAATTTAACTGCAAAATCGAAAAATTTTCTTGAAGTTAAGTTTGGAATAGGCGGATAACCGGATATCCGGATATCCGGATATCCATTAACGCAAAATAGGCGGATATCCGGATATGAAAAAATATCCGGTGCCCATCACTAATAACAATATATATACGTATACGTCAAAGACAACTTCAAATTTCGGGCGTCAAAATAAGGGCTAACTCAAAGCAAAGCTACCAACCTGGAAAAATGAACAAAATTTGAGAAAAATCACTAAAATTTTTCATTTGAACACTTCTAAAACTTCCCAGAATGACTAAAGTTTTCCGACTTTTTTCCGTTTTTTCCGACCCTTCGGAAAAAAGGAAAAAACGGAAAAAACCTTTTTTCCGGGACATTTTTTCCGATGCCTAACCCTAACACGGATATCCGGATAGTTTTCTCAAATCGGATATTATCCGGATACAAAAATTATCCGGATATCCGGTTATCCAATATCCAGTGCCCATGACTAATATATTATATGTATATAAATGTTTACATAAATAAAAATGTTTGACCTGATAGAGCATTGAAGATTGAAGTTGAAGTTTTTGAGTCATATCTTTGATCTAATTGTTTCTAATTTTTGATGTATATTTTGTGCAGATATGTTGTTTAGTTTAGTATTGGGAATGGCAAAACTTTTTACTGGTTCTTTGGTGTCTAGGCTGTTTGCGAAGTCTCGTCCCTCTATTCCAGAACCTGTGATTGATCGAATTTTGGACTATTTGTCAGAAAAGGTATATAGTATCTCAATTTATTTCCTTACGTAAATATGGTTTAAGCTTAAGGTTACCAATTTTCTTGGGTTCTTTAGTTTCTATTTCCTTCCACTGACATAGTTTGACGTTTTCGAGAATGCTAAGCATGCATCCGTACTGGTTGTGTGTGACATAGGATTAAATTTTTTAAAATAGAATTCGTCATTAGGTCCAAGTCACCACTTTTAAGGTGCCTTCATAGTCGTCGTGAAAGCATACTTTATTCTACTTTCGTTGAGGCGCGTCAACGCGGACGCCTGTAGCCGTTTTAGCAGTTTAAAATCCTGTTGTAGCGGATTTCAACCCGGATAAACTCCCAAACGCATGCAGACTGTCATGGATTCGCGGTTTGTCGCGCCTGGAACTGAGAAATCAGCATTAAACTTTCATTTTAATGGGTTAGGAACATTTCTGCGAGTGAGGTCAACAAAACACGAGTTAAAATTAAGGGGGGGGGGCTACGAAGGGGTTGGCACGACATCGTCGGAGAGAACTACTTTTCCCCCCAACGTTAGCCAACATATCAAAGTAAAAAAGTTTAGGGTGGGCAACAATATATCTCACCTACACTGTTTTTGGCAGTACGCCAAAGTACAAATTTTGGTGGAATGGGATATTTCAAAAAGGTTTTTTCAGCTCTGGTAGATTAACGGTTTGACCAATTCTGAAACTTTCAGCCATAAATGTTATCAGTTACTAGTGCTAAATATTAAAAGTATTCCGACTTTCGAACGTTGCTTCCTTCTTCAGCTATAACAGTGCAAAGTTTGAAATTTGGCGAAAAGCTGCGATGTGACCGTGCGCCGTTTCCGATCTAATAAAATTGACAGCCCCTAGCCTACCCCAGCTTTTTAGCAAATATTAGGCTCTAATAGGGCAAACTGTCTGTCAGTTTCGAGGAATTTAGCTTTCTGGTTAGTGTTCTAGCAAACTTTTTGTTAAGAAATAACCCTTATTTTTAGGCCTGAAAGCTAAAAGCGCAGTAAAAATGGTGTCAAAAAAATTTTTGTCTCCGATTTCGCCGAAAAGGTGTTTATATGGGTTATTTGACCTGCTGAATCCGAATATAAAATCCGTTTTTCGATATGACGCTTCCTTCGTTCAGTATGCGCTTACAACTGTCTTAGAGCTTTTTGGAGCGATAGCCATCCATACTTCGAGAAATCAATCTAGCATTTCTAAACACTTGAGCGAGGTTTAGTGACCTAGCTTTCTGCATATCTTGGTACACTCACTGGCCTGTAATGCGCAAAGTTTCAGCCGATTCTGCCACAGTAATTAGGAGTAATTGGCTCACATCTTCGAAATGGCACCAAACAACAGCGACAATATCGATAATGTAATCTAGCATTGCGAACGCAGGGATTAATGAAATCACGTCATTTTACATAAGTTAAAAACAGATACTTGGAGTATTAATTGGTGCAAAGTTGGGTTCATTTGATAAACCACAGTTCATTAGACGTTAGTTAACCTCCACCCGTATAGACCTGCAACACCAAATTTTTCGCACTTTGATTGTATCTCACAGAACAGTATACATTGATCTAAGGATTATTTACACGATATCAAAGCGCTATATGTCAGAACTATTTCTGGAAAATTTGGGTACCGTACCTTGCCCATAGCGATCAGGGGGAGGCGAAGTTTGTGTGCGTATCATGTCGAGCTTTGGACCGACAACACCATCTTCTGATGGCTCCACAGGACGCTATGCTGCATGGAATTCTTTGAAACTTTAAACTATTTTACACTAAACCTAATACTATTATGTGGCAAAAGACTAGCTAGCTTTTCCAACATCAAACTTTAAGTGAAACTTTTATTGAAAATAATAATAAAACTATTTTACTCTAAACCTAATACTGTTATATATGTGGCAAAACGCAAAAGACTAGCTAGCTTTTCCAACATAGAACTTTTAGTGAAATCCGTAGCCCCCCCTTAATTGGATCATTTTCGCGAACATGAAAGCAATGGAACAGTTCATGTTTACTCGTCTTGAGGGTCTGGATCCATGTGACATGCAACATGAGAAGATTCCCAAACAAAGTTTTTTAGGCCATAGCTTAGGCCATAGCCTAAATTTATGAGTCGATGGCCTAAATTTTTTGACGAAAACCCAGTTAATTTTTATTGATTTTTAAGTAAAAACAGCAATTTTCTAAAAACTTTTTCGCGCCGTCGGTGCGAATTTATACATTTTCGCTTGTATTTCTGGGCTGCGCCAGCTGCCAGCTAGTTACATTGTCTATTTGCACTTATAAATACACATTCTAGTTATAATTTCATTTACTACTATTATAAAGATTTCATCGAAGAAATGCTATTTTTAGTATGTAGTTTAACTTTAGTTAGTTAGTCTGTTAGTTTAATTTTTTCTTTCTTTGGTTCTCTGTATATACTCGTATGCTCCTACCTGTTTTGATTTTCAAAAAATTTATTAATTCATTAATAATAACTGTCGTGCACTATTATTTCTATGCTAACAAGGTTCTGTTTCTGCCATTTTAAGGTATAAACGTAGCTTTTCTGGTGTGACAGTGACCATAAACAGTGACCATGGCGATTTTTGAATATATAACGAGTGAATATATACATGATAACTGTAATTGTAACAATGCGTACAATACCGCACAACCTAAAAATTAACAAAATTTGGATGGCCTAAATTTTTTGACTGGTGGCCTAAAAATTTGAGTCGTTGATGCTATTTGGCCTAAAGTTCGGCTACCAAAAAAAACCCCTGTAAAATTGTGTGCACTAATTCAGACGAATTTCGTTCTGGCATTTTATTGTCTTGATTAATATTTTAGGTTCTGCCACCGTTTGAGTTTGCACTTGATGTGGGCTGTGGAACCGGACTGAGTTCGGCCAAGTTGGCGCCAAAGTTTAACCGAGTCCTCGGAATTGATACGAGTGTTTCTCAGATCGACGAAGCCAAGAATGCTCAATATTTAGAAAACGTTGATTATGAGTAAGTCATATTCGGTTTAATTCTTTGGGGAGACTGGTGTTTCTTTGAAGACTTATAAAAGCAAATGCTGGGAAGTGACTTTCCGTCGACTTGCAGACTATTGTCTAGTTTGGCACACATGCTTGACAGCTCCTGTTTGGTGCAGTGACATGTCTGAAAAAACTGGTCTTGCATATTCTATGGTATTTTGGGTGGATCAAAAGCCCGAGGTCAGCAATTAGGGGTTATAATTTTGCTTGAAGATTTTCTTAAAAATGAAATTTGTCCAATGCTAGCTTTACTGATAGAGAGGCAAGCCACTGCTTAGTAAGGACGAGTTATTATTGGAGGGGCTATTTGCAGGGGAGGGGATAATGGTGTTTATTTGCACAGTTAAGTTGCCACTAGTATGTCAAAGCATCACCGTTTATTACGTTGTCTCTAGGCCAAAAAGTGGGGCGGGACCTCCCCCCCCCACTTGTGGTGGAACCATGAGTTGGGTGGGGAGAAATAAACTGGCTTAAAGTGCTATAAAATGCAGAAAAATAGCCTGTTTTAACATACACTGCTATAACTAACAGTAAAAGTGTCAAAATTCAAGGTTTAGTAACAAAATAAACGGTTTCACACCAAAACATTCCGGCGACGCCAATAGATTTTTGAAAATTTTGACCAAAAATCCTTTGGATCCCAAGAATTTGGGTTTCAGGGCAGCTTATGGGGCGAGTTGGGGGAACCCAAACAGTGGGAATCCCAGGTTTAATACATAATTGCGCTGAAGTCCAGCGTCTCGGCAGTGTATATAACTTAAGGTTTGTGGGTTGTTCTCCGTTATCCAGTGTCTGAGATGCTTGCACGAAAATATTTTGAATGGGGATGTAGTATAAGGTGCTGGTTTTCCTATTGAGTATTTATTTTTTACTTGTACGGCTTTAATCCGGACGAGGACCACCAGCTCGAAAGCGTGATTTAAGGGCAGGATGCATTTCAGCTCCAACATGACTGAAGATTAAAACAGAAGGTGGGTACATTCAGCCATTCCTCTCAGAATGCAGAATCAATTTACGCTCATGATAAGAAGGACGCCAGTGGACAACTGGGGATGTGAAATCTCTATTTGATAGGGCTTTGTGTATTAGATGGGGTTTTGATGGTCCATTGGATTTTGTTCGGAGGTGATATGTTTGCTCTCCAAATACAACACCATCAGATTGTCCTTACCAACTGGCTGCTTACTAGCCCAGATAAAAAGACAAAGAAGAAGATTAACTATATTTTGTATGATTGAAGGGGAAGGGCGTATCTGAGGAGTTTCTTGTTTGCGTATCTGAGGAGTTTCTTGTTTCAGCTGTAGCCTATAGAACATAAAGTTTGAAGTCCATGCGCGATGTACAATGAATCATGTAGGGGCGCGATAGCGCCCCTACATAATATGGATGTAAAGGCGTCTGCGCGGCCCCCTGGAGACCGTGTTGGCCTGGTGCCAGGTAATTAGAGGTCCGGGAGTGGTAAAAAGGTTACCATCGTAAACAACTCGAGTAGTACTACAAGTACCACCATACTTTTGGTTCGAATTCGAAAGTTCCAAATTTTGCACTAGGCGATGGTTACGGTGCGTTTGTTTTTTTCTCGGTGAATAACGCTTATTGGAAATGCATTTTACGGCTAAGTGTTGGAACGACGTGTGCATTTTGGCACCATACTACTATTATATGTTGGTAGACAGGGTCCCCCCATGCTACCTTTTTTGGTCATTTTGGCACCTGGCCAATTTTGGCTCTGTGCCAAGGTCCCAAAGTCGGACTTTCGCTATTTTTCGCAAATTTTGGTCACACTTTTCTTGAACTGGGTAGAAGCTGGAGAGGTCTAGTATCTTTTGTTGAAAATTACCAGTAGGGGTGCATAAAGTAACGAGGGGGATTTTTTAATTTTGCTCCCTAGCTTTCAGGAGGTGGGCCCAAACTTTGCATTTTTTTGGCCTGTTTGGGCGAAAAGTTTCTAAGTCCCACTTTTACTAGAAATGGCCTAAAAGTCACTAAAAATGGCGTTTTTCGGTCTTGGGGTGGTGCCCATATATAGTAAATCGGTGTCGCTGAAAACGATGAGCATACTGCCGATACCGCCCGAAGTGACCACTGGTCAGCATGGCTCCTGTGGTTCCTCGCCCAGGGTCAAAGTTGGGAAAACTCACTCTAAACAGCGTTTTTCGGCGTTTTTGTTGTGGGCGTTTATAGTAAATCGACTACGCTCGTTTCAATGGGCATACTGCCGAAATCGAGGGAAGTGACCAGTGGTCTCTACGTTCTATGGGGCCTATTTACCAGTGGTCAAACCCCTTAAAACCGCTTTTTTCGGCGTTTTGGTTGGGGGCATACATATTAAATCCACTACGCTCGTTTCAATGGGCCTATTGTCGAAATCGAGGGAAGTGGCCAGTGGTCAGTACGTTCTATGGGGCTTATTTACCAGTGGTCAAACCCCTTGAAACAGCGTTTTTCGGCGTTTTGGTTGGGGCATATATAGTAAATCCACTACGCTCGTTTCAATGGGCATATTGCCGCAATCGAGGGAAGTGACCAGCGGTCACTACGTTCTATGGGGCTTATTGACCAGTGGTCAAACCCCTTAAAACAGCGTTTTTCGGCGTTTTGGTTGGGGACATATATAGTAAATCGACTACGCTCGTTTCAATGGGCATACTGCCGAAATCGAGGGAAGTAACCAGTGGTCTCTACGTTCTATGGGGCTTATTTACCAGTGGTCAAACCCCTTAAAACAGCGTTTTTCGGCGTTTTGGTTGGGGGCATATATAGTAAATCCACTACGCTCGTTTCAATGGGCCTATTGCCGAAATCGAGGGAAGTGGCCAGTGGTCAGTACGTTCTATGGGGCTTATTGACCAGTGGTCAAACCCCTTAAAACAGCATTTTTCGGCGTTTTGGTTGGGGGCATACATATTAAATCCAGTACGCTCGTTTCAATGGACATGTTGCCGAAATCGAGGGAAGTGGCCAGTGGTCACTACGTTCTATGGGGCTTATTGACCAGTGGTCAAACCCCTTAAAACAGCGTTTTTCGGCGTTTTGGTTGGGGGCATATATAGTAAATCCACTACGCTCGTTTCAATGGGCCTATTGCCGAAATCGAGGGAAGTGGCCAGTGGTCAGTACGTTCTATGGGGCTTATTGATCAGTGGTCAAACCCCTTAAAACAGCGTTTTCGGCGTTTTGGTTGGGGGCATACATATTAAATCCAGTACGCTCGTTTCAATGGGCATGTTGCCGAAATCGAGGGAAGTGGCCAGTGGTCACTACGTTCTATGGGGCTTATTGACCAGTGGTCAAACCCCTTAAAACAGCGTTTTTCGGCGTTTTGGTTGGGAGCATGTATAGTAAATCGACTACGCTTGTTTCAATGGGCCTATTGCCGAAATCGAGGGAAGTGATCAATGGTCACTACGGACTATGGGGCTGACTGACCACTGGTCAAACCGCCTAAAACAACGTTTTTCGTCCCTATGGCCGTATCCTTATAGTAAATCCGTGTCGCTGAACACGATGGGCATACTGTCGAACTCTTTGGGGTGGCGAAAAAGTTTTATCCTTATACCACCCACAAGCAGAGGTTGCAGCGGCCGAAGCTTGGGGCGGAGGTGAGAATTCAGCTGGCTTATATTTACTCCCCCCACTCGGTAACCTCCCCATAAGCCAAACAATTGCCAGATAAAATAATAAAATAATAATAATAATAAATAAAATTAGGGGGAGCGCGTTAGCGCTCCCCCTAGAATAGGGAAAATTTGACGCAATGTGTATAATCTGGACATTGTTTGGCCTGGGGCCAGCGGAGGAGTGGACCGATCGGGCTGAAACTTCTTGTGTGAAGAGCCTATGGGCAGGGGTACATGCTGTGAAAATTTCAGCCGGATCGGCCGGGTGGATCTTGAGATATGAAAATTGGCCCCCCGCGCAGTTCGCGTTTCTCTCCATTTTTCCCCCCAGGGGTGCAGGTCGGAAGACCCTTCAGAGCCATACTATTTTAGGTTTTTTTTGTACAAAAAGTTCCTCAATTCCGGGGAAATTACTTTCCGCGGTTCCCGGACCCCCCCAGATGGCCCCACCCCCCCCGGTGGGGACCCCCCAAGTGACCCCCGAAAAAAAAACTAAGTTCGAAAATAATTGCACTTCGAAATAGATCGCAGCGAGGGAAGCTGGGCTCTCATATTGGGGTTTTGGCATGACCCAAGCGTGGACTACTGCATAGGCTATATTAGATGTCGGCAGGTCTCCTGTGGCGCCCTGGCCAGGGGTCACTAGTTAACGTGTAAAAGGGGGGGTCTGGGCCTACGGACTGTGGAGCCCTACACATAAGAGCTGCTGGGCTGAGGTTTTGTATTCGAATAGGAACCCCTATATGGTGAATCTAAAGGGCCCGTTAGTTTCGCTCTAGGACCTATCCGTGGGGCTGGGGGGCACCCTGATGGAGGTGGGCCCCGATCGTGTCGCAAGTCCAACTTCAGCCTCTACTCTAGAAAGATCCGCTGCAGGTAGAGCTTTCATATTTGGCGTGTGGGGTGGGCTAGGGTAGGGCTACAGCATAGGCTATAGTAGGTTTCGCCCGGACCCCTGTGGCGCCCTGGCCAGGGGTCCGGACCGTGGACCGTGGCCAAAATGGCCAAAAATCGATTTTTCCAGAAATGGTCAAGTTTGGTATCAAATGAAAGCCAGTGGTGAGGCGAACATTTTTTGTCATTGGAGGACCCCTCCAAAGTGGCCCCACCGGCCTGTGGCGCCCTGGCCAGGGTCCGGACCGGTCCGAAATGGCCCAAAATCGATTTTTCCAAAAGTGGTCAAGTTTGATATCAAATGAAAGCTCTTGGTGAGGCGAACAATTTTTGTCATTGGAGGAACTCTCCAAAGTGACCCCAGCGGCCTGTGGCGCCCTGGCCAGGGTCCGGACCGGTCCGAAATGGCCCAAAATCGATTTTTCCAAAAGTGGTCAAGTTTGGTATCAAATGAAAGCTGTTGGTGAGGCGAACAATTTTTGTGATTGGAGGACCTCTCCAAAGTGACCCCACCGGCCTGTGGTGCCCTGGCCAGGGTCCGGACCGGTCCGAAATGGCCCAAAATCGATTTTTTCAAAAAGTGGTCAAGTTTGGTATCAAATGAAAGCTCTTCGTGAGGCGAACAGTTTTTGTGATTGGAGGACGTCTCCAAAGTGACCCCACCGGTCTGTGGCGCCCTGGCCAGGGTCCGCACCGGTCCGAAATGGCCCAAAATCGATTTATCCAAAAGTGGTCAAGTTTGGTATCAAATGAAAGCTTTCGGTGAGGCGAACAATTTTTGTCATTGGAGGACCACTCCAAAGTGGACCCAGCAGCCTGTGGCGCCCTGACCAGGGTCCGGACCGGTCCAAAATGGTCAAAAATCAATTTTTCCAAAAGTGGCCATGTTTGGTATCAAATGAAAGCCCTTGGTGAGGCGAACATTTTTTGTCATTGGAACACCCCTACAAAGTCGTCCCAGCGGCCTGTCTCGCCCTGACCAGGGTCCGGACTGGTCAAAAATCGATTTTAAAATTTTCCAAAATTGGTATCAAATGAAAGCCCTTGGTGAGGCGAACATTTTTTGTCATTGGAGGACCCCTCCAAAGTGGACTTACGTAAGTGCTTGATAAAACTGTTGTTTTGCATTCTGAAGTAATTCTGCCATTCTGAAGCTCTCTCATTATTCAGCAAAGCAACACATAACAGGCTTCAAAGTTCGCGCGAATAGGGCGGAAGGAGGGAATTCCCTATTCGGCGACAAAGCTGGTTTCTTTCATTTTAGTCGCCGAGTAGATTCCCTATTCGGCGCACAAAGCTAGTTTCTTTCATTTTAGTCGCCGAGTAGATTCCCTATTCGGCGCACAAAGCTGGTTTCTGTCATTTTATTCGCTGAGAAACGGCATTTTTCCGCTTCAGCAGAATCTCAGTTGTAACCATGCACCGTGTATTTAACATTCAAGTCTTTCCCTATTCTACCAAGTTGGTTGCCCGTCGAGGGCATTTCCCCCCTAGTAATAAATAATAAAAAATTTACCATTCTTACCCTAAATTTTCAAAAAATTTTCCGGCTTCACCGGAATTTTAACGAAATTTTCGCTATTTTAGCGTAAAAACACTTAAAATTAATCATTTTTAGCGATTTTTGGCAATTTTTACACAAAAAACGTAAATATATATTTGCAAAATTTTTTCAGAAATGTCTCCCCCACTTTTGGTGAGCTCCCCATCGATGGGGGCAACTTTCAGCCCCCCATGTCGCCCCCCCCCCATAAATTTTGGCCTAAAAATAAGCCAGTTCAGTAGTACTGTATATTTATATAATCAGTTTTCTGCTCTACCTACGGCACTGCTCAAGCTCCTTGTATCCATTACCGCATTGCTGAAAAGGGATCCTTTAAAATGACAGAAGGACAAGAAGTAAAAATGCTCCTCTGGAGCATAAAAAAAGTAATATGGGTGATGGTGAGGTTGCAAAATCAAGAGAGGACTAGTCTTTAAAATGCTTTAGAGGAGCATTTTTACTTCTTGTACAGTGTTTTTAATAAGATCTACCCGATTTTAAGGGAGGGATAAAGTTTGAAATAGCTGTTTTTGGAACAAACTGGTATGATTAGTGTGGAGCTTAATACACGATGATGTCTTATGTTGCAGGTTCTTGTCAACAGACTCGTCAGAAGAAGCAAATCATGTTTCTGCAGATTTGAGTTTTCTTATTAGAAAAGTTTACCAAATAATATCCTTTTCATTTACCGTTTACTAAATAATATCATATAGTAATATCCTTTTCATTTATTGCTTTCTCTTTTCTAGAGTTGGCAGTGCGGAACATTTGCCATGCTCAAGCGATTCCGTTGATTTGCTTATGTGCGCCCAAAGTTTCCACTGGGTAGATCGACAGAAATTTGTCCCTGAAACGGACCGAGTCTTGAAACCTCATGGAGTGCTAGCTCTGTGTGGATATGGTCTCGTGCTGTTGGAAGCTCCCTCAAAGAGCGTTTCGGACGAGCTTAATACCATACTAACTCAGGTGTATATGTATATGGGTTTTACAATGAATGAACTACATTTTTTTAAAGTTTACCCTAAAAACCCCATAATTTTTCAGTTGACTTTTGAAGTCTGGGGAGCCGGCACCCTAATCCTGGAAGGGGTGTTTCGGAGGAACCGATTTCTGGGGAGGGGTGCCGCCCCCCCCCCTGTAGGAAAAAAAACCAGATTTCGCCAATTACATTGTTGCATTATTTAGAAAAAATTGCCTGAAAGAAACTGGATAATTTTTATATGGTTAAAAAGAGCTATTTCCCCGCAACTTAGTGATCTAAAATTATGTATTGCTGTTGATTTTTTAGCTCAACTTTTATTAGTCGAAAACGCCTGTTTTTGAAATATGTCAGCGTGCTGTGTTTACGTGAGAAGGCCCCTTCGAGATTTTGGCCTTAATGTTTCGAACATATTGCAGGCTTAATACATTATTAGGAAGAGCTAAGTGTCTTATATATTAAACTCTTGATATAACCTAAATACAGTGTGTAATTACGGTTTAGCTTCACAAGAGTGTTCTGTGGGACGGCGGTTACTGGGAGAAAGAACGGGGCATTGTGGATTCGCAGTATGCCGATTTCAAGCTGCCCTATGAAGAACAGAAGATTTTGAGGTATGCTTGAAATAGGGGATATAAAGTTTTGTTTTCAGATGTAAACTTTTTTGTTTTGAGTAGAGATTTAATGAAAATGTTGGTTCAAAAAATTGGTTATTTTTAAGGAGATCTTGCTGCAAACAGGTTTTTTCAAAATTGCTATGTACTATTTTACGCAAATGTAGGAAGTTTATGCTGAAATTAAAAAGCTTCGAAAGCTGCACACGTTGGGTCAATTAGAACCTTCTACAAAGAATGAGTTTGACGTGCTGGTTCGAATGACTGATTCTGACGAACAGCGACCAAAACGTTTTACCAATACTTTTTTACGATCTGCAATATGTTTGCACACTGAATTTTTGGATAATTTACCCTGGGTGGTTTATTTCTCTCTTTATCTGCTCTGATTCAGGAGCAATGATTTTTCAGTGCTGCGTGAAATATGAAATTTACAGAAAATGCTTGATTTCTGCTAACAGATACAGCGTTTGATAAACTCAGAAACCGTCCCTGGCAAATTAATCTTAAGATAACACTTTGTGTAACCATTTTCATTTTGCATAAATATTTCCTACAAACATTTTCTGTCAAAACGTTTAGCATTTGTTTACGAATATTGATATCGTACAAGCTAGCTAGACAATTTCAATGGCACCGAAGGATGCAGAAGATGTGGAGCTCTTCAGATTGGCTCAGCTGAATTCATAACTCTGAATTAAGTTATAGCTTTCTAAAAATACTGCAGCACGACCCTTGCAAATGAAGAATAGTTATAAAACCAGTTTGTCCGGATTCGGTACTGTCGCTCAATAAAGAAAGCAAATTAGGGTGTCGGTAAGATAAGCACAATTTCTTTTCAAAAAAATGAGTTCCTGTACAGCGCTCGCTTCTGATCGGGGGGGGGGGCTGGTATTGGTCCGTCCGAATTTACAATGAAATCGATACTTTCAATTCTGAATAACCTTTTGCGTACCCAACTCCTCACTGACCCTATCCAAAGGATGAACCGTTTTGAGGAAAGTCAAGTGGATTCAAATGATGGATCAGCTTCCAAAATGTTTTACTTTTTACTCAAAAATTGAAAACTTGATAAAAGTCCATCTCGATTTGATTCTTGTTTCTCTGGAATAAAAGGACAAATCCGAAAACCCGTTGTCGGGACTGTTTTCAGTACCTAATTCTATAGTCAAGCAAACTTAAACTGGACCATAAGAGTGAATTTTGTGGAGAGTTTATTATTCTTGTTATGTCTGACAATGCATATATTTTCTGAAAGCTCAGAACTCAGAGATTTCATAAGTTTTAAAAACTGTAGGAAAGGAAATAATAAACTTACAGTAGTCGAATTTGGTATTAAATAAACGCTCTCGTTCGGAAGAACGCGAATATGTATCAACTAAGCGGATTTGGGGCGGCACGTGGTTCCAGCAGGCCCATATCCCGAAAAATAAAGTTGCTCTGATCGCTACAAACTTTGACTCATTTGAAAGCTCTCATCACGGTGAGTAAAAGTTTTAATTGGGTCATCGCTCAAAAATGCTGTCTGCAAAATTTATCCTTCTGTAAACCCTAAAAATGGGCAGTTTGGACACTTTTGAAGGGTGTATATAATCAAGGGTAACGAAAGCTGTGAGCTGAATCAAGTTAAGGAGGGGGGTCGCTTTTTGATTGATTTTTGACCATCTCCGATGTTGCTCATTTTCACATATTTTGTAGTCCCAAAAGGTCATCAAAACAAGACCAGAGCATTTTACGTAATATTGCTTCTGTCGTGCTATAGAGCCCTTCAAAGGTGACCTCGACATGTGTTAAACATAGCAAAATGAAAAGTTAGGTTAAAAACTTTGTGGCAGAAAAAATTTTTCGCTGTATGAAAGATACAGCGCTATAACTTTATTGTACGTGTTAAGAACATATCAGAGAGTGCAAATAACCCCTCTGGTACAATTCTGTTGAGTGTCGTATTTTTGGCGATTTTTCAAATTCAAACTTGTAAAATTGGTGCTTTTTATACCACGAAAAACAGGACCAGCGAAACATTTTCGCATCTCCTGCACAGTTGGCAAAAGCTACAGAAATCGCTTATAAATAGTTGCACTCTGCGCATACACAGAATTCTAATGAGAGTTGTTGCAAATTTCTGCCTGCAGCGGTTCAGCGGGGGATAGTCTTCGGATTAAACGCCAGGCATAGTATAGGCTTTAATTGTCACATAACAATGTTCCAAAATGTATGGCTACACAAGGCGCGTAGCTATCTACTAGCCAAAACTTCGTATGTCCAGTGTTGGTACAAAACTCATTACTTTTTAAATTCTTTTTAAGTATTCATGTGCGAAACATAGTAGGACTTTTTGGCTTGTAACGACGCTACACTGCCATTTGTAGTGCTCTCAAAAAACTTGCCACAAAATGTGCTAATTTTGTCAAAAATCATCATCATTTTTCACAATTTTTACGTTCTTTTAATAATGACTCACTCGTCACCCACTCGAAAGTCACCAAAACTGGCACATAAAACTCTCAATGCCTACCGGACATTTTGGTCAAGGCAAATGCTTCAAGGTAGAACTTTTCTGTCGTGTCGGCTTCTTTGATTTCTTTTAGTTCACCAAAGTCAATTTTTGAAATTTCCAAAATATAGACAAATTGGGTATCATTCGATAGCTACTGAGGAACTGAACAACTTTTCTGAGAGAACTATGTGTCTGAAATGTAATATCTGAAAGTTAGAGCAAGTTAAAGTTTCGGGGCACAGTTAGATGAAAAAGGCTCACTTGACTATTGAAGAATGTACTGTGAACGACTGGCTGGATATCCCGGAGTCGTTTTAGTATTAAAATATTAGCCAACCCACAGAATTAATTTGCCATATTAATTGACGCAAATTTCACTGCCGTTCTGTGGCAACATGACTTTGGAGGGCAAATCACAGTGATTTTCAAGTTTTCCAACTTATTAGCTGAATCTCTGCCACAGTTTGATTTAGAACTCTAATGTTTCACAAATCTTGATTTTGAGAACATGTACCTATATCGCGACTGTTCTGGCAAAAGGGCGTAAATGATTTTTCATTTTTGGAGAAACGGCCGTTTGAAAATTTTAGGCTTCTTTGAACTGAACTCCTGAACTAAGTCTTTGAGATAATAACTTGCAATCTTCAACAATTTAAGCTGAGAAGACCGTTGAATAATGTCTGCATATAATTATCTGAATATATATTTTCACGCAGTCATCGCCTAATTTGCATAATTATCGATTGGGTCCACTTGCGCCAAATTGCCAGATCGGAAATTTGACTTCAACGTTATATTGGGGCGTGTAATAGATGCCATGATAAAAGGACGTAAGTGCGCAATCTGTTCCAATTCCGTTGTTTTCTGCCTTTGTTGCGGCATACGTTGTGCTAGTTAATTGCTAAGCTATAACGGAGCCTCTACAACAACAGGTTTCCGTCAACATGAACCCTCGTGGATCAATGTTCTGAAACCTTTAGGTGAAGCTTCTTTGATGTCACTTTTTGTTGTTCTCAATGGTGAAGCAAATATTAACACTAGCTTTAGTAACCTTTGTAACAGGTAGCTAAAAATTGATCAGCCACTAACTATTTCTGTTGCCTAAATCAATGTTATGATAAAGAAGCGCGGTTGATAGGTCTGATCATAAGTTTCTATCTCTAATCAAATTAATGCAGCTGTACAATTGGCTCTACGGTCTCTAACAATAACGGCGACTAAATTTCAAACAAAACACCTTGAAACTATCTACCACATATGAGAAAATAGCTTAATCTTCCTACCACCAAAAATTGAAAGCTCACTTACGCCTTTTTGCCCATGATTTGTAAGGACGACATGAAAGTTTGTGTAAAACATATGGGGTGAAAGGGCGTAAGGTGTTTTAAGCCCTTTTGCCAGAACAACTTTGAAGGTTTTTGCAATTGCGCCGCAGTGACAAAAGCCTCTAGCGGCCTTATCTTAAGGAATTTTAAATAGGTCTTTTCGCCAAATGAAAATTTAGTGTGTTCAGAACCCGATTCTGCAAAAAAAACGAAAAATGGCCGTTTGGACTACTTACGCCCTTTTGCCAGAACAGTCGCGATATTGTGTTAGAAAATGAGCGAAATCCGTGACTATTGGTTTTGACCCAAAGCGACCCCCCCTTAAGTCACTGTGCTGCATTTTGCTTACTATACACAAGTGTGCCAAATTTGAGCTTTAGATCTTTACGCATGCGTAGATTAGCTAATTTAAACGAACTTCGAAACTGCCGCTGTGTCAGTTCCTTTGAAGTTAATTTAAATTAGCTTATATTACGTGTGCATAAAGATCCAAAGCTCAAATTTTGCGTACTTGTGTATAGTGATGAGAAGCAAAATGTAGCACAGTGGCTAGACATGATTCAGCTCACACCTTTCGCTAGCGTAGATTAAATCCTCAGGTGTCCAAACTGCCCATTTTTGGGTTTGAAGAGGGATAACTTTCGCAGACAGCATTAAAATATTAAATTTTTCAAAAATTTTAAATCTCTGATTTCTGAGCTTTCAGAAAATATGGACATTGTCAGACTTAACTTGAATAATAAACTGTCCACAAAATTCATTCTTTTGGTCCAATTTAAGTTTGCTAGGCTACAGTGTTCTTCTTTTGTTTTCTATTTTAGAAATGATTCCTCACTGTATCTTCGAAAGTCCATGACTCTTGATTTGTTCATGGACTATTTGGGGACCTGGAGCGGTCTCAGAGCTTATCAGAAACAAAATCCTGAACATGATATCATCAGTGATTACAGAAAAAGTAAGTACTAATTTTATCCGTATTTTCTTGTCAGTTGACAGTTTTTGCATCTCTAAACGCTTGCGTACCCCACAATAAACATGGTGTTTTGTTTTAGATTCCTAAGTGCTCTGGGTGAAACGTGCTCGCCTGCAACGATGCTTACGGTTACTTTTCCGTGGTTTTTAATCATGTGCAGAAAAGCAGCATAATATCAGCCGGCATTGAGAGGATGTTTTAGCTGATTTTAAAGCAAAACTATTTTATATTGTGTTTAACAAGTGTGCAAACATATATATAGTTAGGGTTGCGCCGGGGCCTTGTAGTAAGTGACCCCGAAATTTTTTCAACGGCCCGACCCCGACCCGGCCCCGTTGATTTTGGGCCTCGGCCCCGCAGGCCCCGCGGGGCCAACAGGGCCGCCGGGGCCGATTTGCTCAGTGTATATATAACAATTTTGTTCTATATTTCTACTGTGTGTATGGATATTTTTGGCTTATATATTCAATATTGAATGCAGGCTGGGTTAAACTGGTTTATTTTAATTTAATCTCTTTTCGCGCGGGCAAATCGTTTTATCTCGAATAACGCCAGTTGGTTGAAATTAACTCCTTCAGCTCCTTTAATCTTGACGCGAAAAGGATCTAGTTAACTTTAGCTCGAAAAGGGCCCGAGTTTGAAAAATGTGAAGTTAATGCAAAACATAAAATATCAACAGCAAATGACACGTTTTAACGTGACAACAGATGCTTACATATAAGGATTGTTGATAGCTATTAACAGCTAACTGTAACGCAAGCTATACCTACAATTATTGATCATTAACAACAGACCCGAATATAAAATATAGAGTAAAATCGCCATACGGATGAAGCATCATAGACTGCCAATATACTTGCGGAGGCTGTGAAATGAAGTCTGGCCCGACGGGGCCTGCGGGGGCGTGATACAGTGAACGGGCATAGGCCGCTCGGGCCGTCTGGGCCAACGGAGCCGTGTAACAGGGCTCGGACTTGGGGCCCGGCCCCGCAATTTTGCTAACGGCGCAGCCCTACCATATAGTAGGACTAGTCAGTGGAGCTAGTTGTTTACAAATTTCTACAATGTTTATAGTGGTTCTTTTGAGAGCTTTTTTAGTCGTATCTATGTATATATACTTGATTCTATTATTTTATTATTGTTGTATTATTCTGTTTATGATTAAATTGTATTTACTTTGGAAGTCGGTTAGGCTTGTTGATTGGTAATCATGAAGTAAACAGCATCTCCCTTCATGTTTGAATATTAAAAATTGTGACGAAGTCTACAGTGCTGAAGTCGTTTAATGTTGGCGGTTTTTCTTTTTAATATTCCAATACCTTATGTTGAAATATTGACGAAAGTCAAAAATGTCTCGGTGTTGTCCCTATCATCAAGAGTGCAATTGCATTACTACTAAGAAGAAGAGTAAGCCTCTAGAGGGCTTCTCTTCACTTGCATTGCGTAACGGTGCTCCGACCACAATACGCGAATGCTCCCCCTGCCGGGGGGGGGCCGACCAGACTGACTATACATACCCCCTCCGTTTGGTGGGGGGGTTGCCAAAAAGGAGCGTCCCCGTTTGGTGGGGGTAGCCAACAGCCAATCAGATTGCTGAAACCCCCTCTCCGTTTGGTGGGGGTAGAGCAGAGGATTACGGTAGTTTTTGCTCCCTCTTATTCGTAAGTTGGTCCCTGTTTGGGTGTGGCCGTTCAAGCAGGCTAAGTTTTGCTTATTTTGATTGGCTGTTGGCGACCCCCCCCCCCAAACGGGGACCACTTTTTGCGACCCCCCCAAACGGGGACCCCTTTTGCATACCCCCACCAAACGGGGACCTCTTTTGTCGACCCCCCCAAACGGGGACCCTTTTTTGAAAAGCCAGAATCAGCCTGCCTACCCCCCCACCAAACGGGGAGGGGGTTTCTGCAATCTGATTGGCTGTTGCCTACCCCCCACCAAACGGGGAGGGGGTACGATTTGGCGACCCCCCCCACCAAACGGGGGAACATTCGCGTATTGTGGTCGGAGCACCGTTACGCAATGCCAAGAAGAGGAGCCCTCTAGTGGCTTACTTCTTCTTCTAATATATAGAAGAAAATCATGGACTCTTGCTATCATGGAATGCTGAGGTTCCAGATCTAGTCCTCCCAAGTGCTAATATTTTTAAGTTTGACCAATCTAGCTGAAATTTGGTATGGGTATGGTTTCGACCACGCAGAGTTCCGTGATTTCCCTAAATTCGATTTAAATTCTGTTTAAACAAATATTTCGATGCCTGAAGAGACTGGGCTTGGTTTAAAAGCATGATACTATCATGATACCAAGTTCATCGTCATTAGTTCAACAACTGTTAGAGATAGCCAAGAAGTTTAATTTTTGTTCTTTTATTCTTAGTTGGTTTAAGTGGGACTACGAATTTCACTAAAAAGTTCGATGTTGGAAGAGCTAGCTAGTCTTTTGCCTTATGATAGTATTCGGTTTAGTGTAGAATAGTTTAAAGTTTGAAAGAACTCCATGCAAAGTAGCGTCCTGTGGAGCCATCAGGAGTTGGTGTTGTCGGTCCAAAGCTCGACATCGACTCGACTCGACTACACAAACCTTGCCTCACACTGATCGCTATGCGCATGGTATGGTACCCAAATTTTCCAGAAACAGTACTGACACATAGCGCTTTGATATCGTATAAAATAGTCTTTAGATCAGTGTACACTTTTCTGTGCGATACAATGAAAGTGCGAAAAATTGGGTGTTGTAGGTCTATACGGGTAGAGGTTAACTAACGTCTAATGAGCTGTGGTTTATCAACGGAGCCCAACTTTGCTCCAATTAATACTCCAAGTATCTGTCTTAACTTACGTAAAAATGACGATTTCGTTAATCCCTGCGTTCGCAGTGCTATATTATATAATCGATATTGTCGCTGTTTTTGGTGCCATTTCGAAGATGTGAGTCAATGACTCCAAAGTACTGTGGCAGAATCGGCTGAAGCCTGGCGCATTACAGGCCAGTGAGTGCACCAAGATGTGCAGAAAGCTAGTTCACTAAACCTCGTTTCAATATTTAGAAATGCTAGATTGATTTATCGAAGTATGGATGGCGATCGCTCCAAAAAAGATCTAAGACAGTTGTAAGCGCATACTGAACGAAGGAATCGTTATATCGAAAAACGGATTTCATATTCGGATTCAGCAGGTCAAATAACCCCCATAAGCACCTTTTCGGCAAAATCGGAGACAAAAAATTTTTTTGACCCCATTTTTACTGCGCTTAGCTAGCTTTTCAGGCTTAAAAATAAGGGTTATTTCTTAACAAAAAGTTTGCTAGCACACAAGCCAGAAAACCAAAACCTCGAAACTCAAGGCAGACAGTTTGCCCCTATTAGAGCCTAATATTTGGTAAAAAGCTGGGGCAGGCTAGGGGCTGTCAATTTTATTAGATCGAAAACGGCGCACGGTCACATCGCAACTTATTTTCAAATTTCAACTTTGAGCTGTTATAGCTGAAGAAGGAAGCAACGCTCGAAAGCCGGAATACTTTTAATATTTAGAACTTGTAACAGTATAGCATTTGTGGCAAAAAGTTTCAGAATTGGTTAAACTGTTAATCCACCAGAGTTCAGAAAACCTTTTTCACCTTTTTTCAAAAAACCCACTTTTCGCAGCAAAATTTCGACTTTGGCGTAGTGCCAGAATCGGATGCTTGTAAGACATACTAATGCCCACTACGGACTATTTAACCCTTTGTTATGTTAGCTAATCATATATATGCCAAAAGGTAGGTCTCTCTGTTGAAGTTGGGCAAAACTGCTCGTAGCCCCCTCCCCCTTAACTACTTTCTGCATGATATATTTGCGCACGTCGGAGGTACATAACAACAGCCTAGTACAGCCAACACGACAGGCAAGGTTTAGATTTGCTTGCCGAGGCTTAATTTTATTGAGCTAAGCCTACCTACGTTGATAGCTTGGCTTTGATACCCGTTTATAATCCGACATGCTCACGTGTTCAGGGGAGGGGTTATCCCCTGATTGCATCTAAATAGGATTAGGATTAACTGCAACGTAGTTGAGGGCTAAGTCCAATTTTGGAATGGAAGCCAAGTACTTAGTTCTCAGGTAATCCGAAAGTTAGTCCTTATTTGGTGCAATCCAGGGAATAACAGCCTCGTACAGCTCGAGCCAACAAGACAGGCTTGGGTTATTTATTTATACAAAAGCATATTTTAAGCTTGGTGTAATTGACTTGCTTAACTTGGCTTATTTGCTCACGTCGTATCCCATATGTTCATTGAGTGTGCAAGGTGGGGGTAGGTTAAACAGCCTAGTACAGCTAACAAGACAGGCTTAGCTTATTTATCTATACAAACACGTATTGTACAGTATAGTACATCAGCCAACAGGCTTGGACTCGGTACAGCCAACAGGCTTGGCTTGGCTAGCATTTGCTTGCCGATACTTAATATTATCAAGAGTACATAATTATAAGAGTATGCCACTGGGCAAGCTCTATGTTATCAGAGCAGTCTATGCTCTGCACGCCAACTGCCCACCCCCTCCCCCCGCAAATCAGACCCTAGTGACCCCCCCGCAAATGAGTACCTAGTCGAAACGGAGGTACGCTCACTCGCTCTATGCTTATATGCTAAAGCTCGAAAACACAAGCAGTGCGTGCACGAATTTTGTGCCTGCTTCGAGCTTTAAAACACTAACATAGCGCTCAAAATTTTTTGAAGTGCTGGGTCTGATTTGCGGGGGGGGGGCCGTTAGCGAGCAGAGCATAGTTTTTGTCTGATAACATAGTGTGCCTAGTCGACACATTTTTATATTATGTACTCTTGATATTATTTAGCTATAGGCTAGCTTGGTTTATTTGCACGTTTCGGTTCGCACATGTTTGTGTGCAAGTGGGGGAGGTTTAAACAACTGACTACAGTCAAGTCGGTTGGCTTTACTTATCTGTATTGTTTAGGTGTATTTTCTGAAGCTTGGCTAGCTAGGCTTAAGCTTAATTGCTAATTCCCTGTTTGTATTTCAGGACATGCGGGAGGCAACAGCTTCAGTGGAGCCAACAGGATTGTGTTGGTGTATCAGTTTGCGTTATAGAGATTGGAAGTTTTTGTTTATTCTGGGGAAATCAGTAAGTATTGTTTTTGTCCGCGTTGTATAACGCATTATTAATTCATTGTCACTTCAGTTTGGATAGGAACTCCTTCTAGCTTGGTGCGACTGTAGCCTCGGTAGCTCAGTTGGCAGAGCGTCGAGCGTTAATCTCAAAGTCGTGGGTTCGAGTCCTTCCCGACTTCCCGAGCCCCGAACTTTCGGGTCTCCGGTGCTGAACAATGACAATTCTCTATTTCTTGCATTATCAGTGCCTTGTAGTAGACGAAGCTTTTGTTCTTTTGCCTCGGGGAAAACAGAATTTATAGTGAGCTGTATGTGCTG